>OAMR01000313.1:1001033-1021089 GCA_900205405.1 Echinochloa crus-galli | reverse complement strand
ACGACGGCGACGCGCGTAACGTCCTCAACAGAAAGACTGTACCACCTGCCCCCGTGCTGTGCTGACGCTTCACCACTATGCGGGCAGGCACGGGTCACTCCACCGCACTGTGCCAACTGCTCCCGTCTTTCTCCCACCACGAAGCCCTCGAGCGGGCAGGTGGGCGTCATGGAACGTCGTACGGACGGCGACCATGGACGAACCCCGGTCAGGTCCGCCAAAGCCCTGTCATTCCCGCTGACTCCGGCCACAGGACCGCCCGTCCCAGTCGCCCAACAGGCGTGGCGAGCCCTGTGCGAGCGTACCACTGTCATTCGCCGCCACTGTTCCGCCTGCTCTCGTCCTCCCCCGTACGGCCCAGCCCTCGAACGGGCAGGGGAGGCCCTCGAGCGGGAGTACGAGCCAATGGGAAAGCGCTGACCCCAGCCCGACGCGGCCCTGCCACGACATATGTCGGGTCACTTCCACCAACTCTCTGCCATTCCCCCGACGGGGCGAGCACGCCGCGCACTGTGGCCAGCAGAGGCCATCATTCCGTCACTTTAGCCGCAGTGTTTGAGAGCGCATGCTACTGCTTGTGCCTAATTCTTCAGCATTCACTTCCTCTACATTGCACTGAACATGCAACAACAAAAAATAACCCAAAAGATATCATAAGACCGAGGACGGCCTCGACGCCCGAAGAAGCCAGAGTCCGCCATAATCACCGTTCAGAACCAAGGACATCGGCACGCCCGGTGCCATACACACCCCTGTAGCTTGTACTGTGCTTGTACTTGTACTCATCCTTGTACGCCACCCTCCCTTCTTGGACTATAAAAGGAGGAAGAAGGCGCCGGCCCAAAGGGGGCCATGGCGACAAGAAGACGGCCACATTCACGATAGGACACACATACACACCCATCGCGACATTGGCATTCTGCCTCAATCACCCACTCACACAGGGACTTGGAGGCCTCGCGTCCTCTCCCGCCGAGCTTGTAGCCCCCCGCACCCCGGTGCAAGATAGTATAGTGCCCAAGAGCGCGCCTTGCTGGACGTACGGCCCCGTGGCCGGAACCAGGATAAATCCCTTGAGTCATTGTGCTAGCTCTTGCATCAACCGGTGAGGAACGAGACACAGCGCATTCTGTTAGGCGTTGAGGTTGGTCGGCCAATCTCAGCACCGACAGGTCACAAGCTAGTGGAACCGAGGAAAGTGGCTTGGAGTGGATAAGCCCACCTTTCGTAGGCCCTCAACGGAGAGTAGGATTCACCTTGTCTTGGTGACGGCCTTTGTGGCATTGGTGAATCCGGGTCCCTAACCACCGGGAATAATCACCCTCAAAAAGCCTCACAAGTTCAATTCTAGCATTTATATTTGCTTCCGCTTCGATCTACTTGGTTGTGCTCTACTTGTGTGCAGGGACTTTGTGAACCTGCTAGAAATCACCTACAGGAGCTGCAAAACAAGTTTGGTTTGTGCTAGAACTCGTAGAGGGGGTCATATACCTATTTGTGTGTTTCTGCAGGAAACCGGTCTAACCGGTTTGGTAAACCGGTCTGACCGCTTTTGTACTGTGTTGAGTTCCTAACCCCAAACCGGTCTGACCGGTTTGGGAAACCGGTCTGACCGGTTTTGGTACTGACAGTGTGAAAAAGTTTTGTAAATTGCAGATTCACCTATTCACCCCCCCCCTTTAGGTGACATCAAGGCCCTTTCACTTGGTATCAGAGCTTGGCCTCACATCCAAGCTTAACCGCCGTGAGGAAAGATGTCTACTTTGTGTGAGGTAACCTTTGAGCCACTAGCTAGTGACGGCTCAAACTATTCCACTTGGTCCGCTCATGTACTTAATAATCTTAGGGCTTTAAGTCCTATTCTTGAGCGGGTTGTGGTTGAAGGCATTGATCGTCCGAGTGTTGATTGGAACGTATCCAATCCAAACGAAGATGAGATGAATTGCTTTCAACTCAACGCTCGTGTCGCTAACTTCTTGTTTGATGTTGTGAGCAAGGAAATTAAAGAAATTATCCTAGAAGCTATGTGTCAACATCAAAAGCGGCAAGCAAGTGGATACAAGAGCTAGGTCTCATGAGGAGTGCTCTACATCAGCAAATCTAAGCACCAAACCTCATGTGACCACCACCGAGGTGCAACAAGGGCAAGATTGCTCAGCTGCACCCTCTCGGCAGAAACCGGTCCGACCGGTTTCCCAAACCGGTCTGACCGGTTTGGGCAGAAAGGTTGCAGCTGGCAGCAAGAACTCCGTGGAGAAAGAAAACCAAGTGCTCAAGCAAAAACTTGGTATGGTGACTAGTGAGCTTGAGATGCTACAAGCAAAGCATGACGAACTTAAGTGTTCTCATGACAAGCTCGTAGAATCTCATGTGATGCTAGAGGTTGCTCACGAGGTTGTGGTAACATCGGTAAAATTATTTGAGCCCCAACCTCACATATGCACATGTTCTCAAATTCAATATAACTTATCATGTGCTAACCCATGTTGCTCTCAAGCAAAACAATCTTGGTATGATGAAGTGTGTGTAGAGTCTTGTGATGACCTCATTGTCAAGGAAAATGAAGAACTCAAGCAAGAGGTGAAAAGACTCACAAGGGACTTGACAACACTTGAAAGCAAGTGCAATGCACAACCTTCTCAAGATAACCGTGAGACCATGGTGAAGAAGCTTGAGAAGGAATCAACCGTGCAAAGCCCTCACATAAATCAAGTCAAGTCCAACACAAGCCAAGATCAAGGAAAAAGTAAAAAGTTGGCTCACACCAAGAAAGAAGGCAAGCCAACTCTCTCCAAAAGGCAAAGAAACATTGAAAAGAGAAGATGCTTCGGGTGCATTGAGAAAGGACATCAAATTGCCTCATGTCCAAGCAAAGTGGGACTACCCCAAGAGAAGCCCCACATCAATCTCAATAAAGGCTTTCTCAAGGCACAAGCAAAATACAAAGAAGAATTGGCAAACAAGGAACCCGAGAAGAAGGGAACCAACATCAAGCACAAGACATGCTACACATGTCGGGAAAAAGGACATCTTGGTAACGATTGTCCTAATGGTAAAACTCCTAGACCCGACCTTGTCCATTCTAACAATTTGAAGCTTGGGAAGATTCCAAATGCATCTTATGCTTCTAAGGTGATTCGCTCTCCAAAGAATGGCACAAGAGCTATTTGGGTCCCTAAGCATTTTGGGTCTAACATTGTCGGACCCAACATGAGTTGGGTACCAAAGCATGCTTGATGAGATCGTAGGGACAAAGGGATGCATTGGAGGCTTGGCTCGATGAAAACCTTACATGATCAAGTAGCGAGCCAAGAAAAGTTGCTTCCGCTTCGTACTCTATACCCAATGCCATCTCGTGGAGCAATATTATGTCAATTATGCAGGAAATCAATCCCCGGTGTCTTGGAACTCAAATATGACCATATAGCTGCGCTCCATCGGAAATTTCCGCCAAATTACCGAACATTACCGTCGCATTTGCCGTAAATTAGGCTAAAGACCGGAAATTTCCGTCCTGAGGCAACTTCTGGCAAAACCGGTCTGCCCGGTTTGCCAAACCGGTCTGACCGGTTTGGACCAGAATGTTGCAACTTGGTTTTAAAGTGAGGAATGGAGATATATTTGAGTTATTTCTTTGGGATATCATCTTTGGCATATGTACATCAACTTATACCTTTGTGGTAGTAAGTTTTCTTGGCACATTTCAATATGAGCAATTTAATTTGTGCTGTTGACCGAATGTTGACCTAATTCTCCCAAGTCCTTAACAAGACCATGTGCATGTTACATCTCATCCACTCATGATGCACGTATTTAGGTGGAGATCATTTCAACATTCGTGTCCTTGAGACTAACGTTTCTGTTAGTGAACTTGTAGTCTCAACCATGAGAGGTCAAGTCTCTCAACTCAAGTTGTCAAGTTCAAACTTTGATTCAAGACGGTAAAAATATATCACTACATTTCTTGGATTGCATTCCTAATTTATGCCTTGACAACTCTCCATAATATAGCTTAAATTCCTAGAATTGATCTTTTTGTTCAAATTAGTGCATATGAGCTTATTTCATCCACCTTGTCACACATGCACTAAATAAAAGGGAATTGGGTCTATATTATGAGACTTCATAATTTATGACCTATTTTCTATCCACATTCAATGGTCATTCATTGTGAAATTAATGTTGTGCAAATTAATGTTTTCTCTCTCTTGTCAAATACTTATCATTATGAGGGAAAGCATGTGGATTAATATTGATTATATTGCACATGCTACTAGAGGCCAAGGTATGTTTTTCTTTGAACTAGTATTTACCTTGTGCATCTAGGCCCTATTATGCTAGTGTGTGCATGTGCATGTATTTATATTGTGTGTCATTCGTGCGTACCTATTTAGATATTTGTTTGACATCTTATGAATTATTGACTTGGTGTCGAAAGTTGTGAGATGTGAGCCAAATATGCTAAAATTGGTCCTTAATCCAATATAAGTGCATGTACTTATGTGACATAGAATAAGTTTTTCGAAAACTCAACTAGCATGATAGGTTGTATGTGTTTTTGAAAATGGTTAGATTTTGGTCTTTTGACCTTTGTCGATCTATTTGTGACTATAGTTAACCTTGCTTGATTGATGGCTAGTCACAAATAGTGAGATTTTCTCAAGTCCATAATATCTTCATCTATCTATCTTTGCCCATATCTTTCGGAAGAAACGAAAGAAAATGGATTTATTGGAAACCTATCTCTTATATGGGAAACCTTGAGATATTAGAGATATTGTTCATCATACACTTTCTCAGGTCAAGTGAACTATCATCGGAGCTTAATTCCACAAAAATTGGATAAGTGCCAGCTGCCTGGGTGAAACCGGTCTGACCGGTTCCCCAAACCGGTCTGACCGGTTCCCCAAACCGGTCTGACCGGTTCCCCAAACCGGTCTGACCGGTTCCCCAAACCGGTCTGACCGGTTCCCCAAACCGGTCTGACCGGTTCCCCAAACCGGTCTGACCGGTTTGGGCCCAAGCAGCTGAGTGAAGCTTTCTGTGGAAATTTTTGGATTTTTTGAAGGCCAAATTTCACCATAATGGTTTCTAAGTTCAAAGGAGCTTGTCTTGGAACAGTTTTAAAGCAAGATCCGACTTTGTGACGGATGATCCGACATGAAGTTCCGAGTAGCTCTGTCTCGAGTTGGTTCTGGCCCAGAAGATCCGAAGTTCATCAGAAGATCCGACAAATTCCCGGAAGATCCGAAAATCATCAGAAGATCCGACAAATTCCCGGAAGATCCGATGTTTCTGGCAGAACCCAACTCCCTGGGATAAACCGGTCTGACCGGTTTCCCAAACCGGTCTGACCGGTTTGGCCAGGACAGCGGGCCCACGTGGATTTAACTCCTCCCGTGATTCCCTCTCTTCTCTCTCATATCCATTCATCCCCTTCCCTCTCTCTCTCCTCTGTTCTTCACCGAGAGAGGCGCCCCAATGGCGTTTTGAAGATTCAACTAAGGAAAAGTTGATTTCTCTTCGGATTTGGAGTGCCCCAAGGCTGCTAGATTGGTTCCCCATCAATCTTGGATCAGAAAATCCTCTTTCCCGTCGAATTCTTGGGTCCCAAGGTATTCAAATCTTCCCATTGCCCGATCTACTCATTGGATGAATATCTTTCGAAACCCTTTGGTAGAACATCTTCTGCATGTCTAGGAACCTATCCCTAAGAGATGAATCAATTTGGTTGGCTACATTTTGCGCAACAAGGATTTGCACCTTCACTGCCCAAAGCGGTCTGACCGGTTTGGGCAGTGAAGGCCCAAGTCCCTGTTTTGCACCGTGTTGGCTCACATATGGACTAGGGATATCATTTTTATCAATATCATATCAATTCCTTGATCATGCTCTGTCCAGATTGGTCGTCAACTTGTTTTGGCTCAGCGCAGGCAAAACCGGTCTGACCAGTTCGGCAAACCGGTCTGACCGGTTTGGCTCTGAGCTGACCCAAAACTTGTTGGATGCTCGCATGTCGATCAAATCTTTATCAATCTTTTTCTTGGGTATTTATTCCATGTATTCAATCTTTTGTGAACCCAGGACGGACAGAGAAGATGCCTAAGGGACCTCATGCCGATCGGATAAAAAAGGGACGTCACGACCCTTCTATGGGCAGCAGCTCTCAGGCAGCGAGTGGCAGAAATTTGAGGCCTAGGAGGCCCAAGAGAGCAGCTGAACATGAGATAGAGGAAGTGGATGAAGTGGGCAACACCACTTCGAGTGATGATGTTGAGGATGAGCAGTATAGGGTGGAGCCTCATGTTGATGATGATGATGAGGAGGAGATGGCAGCAGATGATGATGATGAGGGGGCAGGTGATGATGTGTCAGAAGAGGCAAATGCTCCACTCGTACTTGAGATTTGCCGACCCACTGGCCCCTGTCGACCCATCGGTCCAGTTAGTAGGAGAGTGACTGATTATTCAGCAGGTGGAATGACAGATATTGTGAGGAAGTTAAGGAGAACATGTCCACTTGATGTGGATAAGACTGCCACTGACTACAGATTTTGGACTCTCTTTCAGCAGGACTTCTATGCCACAGCTATTATGAAGAAGACCAAGATCACATCAGATGCTCAGTACATAGATTGGGATTACATGGTAAAGCAAGACAATCCAGTGTTCAATGAGATTATCAGAGTTTGTGGTGAAAAACGAATCAAACATCTCATGGGCTTCAAGCATAATTGGAACAAGGAGGTCATTGCTCAGTTTTATGCCACAGTGTACTTTGGATACTATGAGGAGGATGGCAGGCGGGAGAGGGCTATGCATTGGATGACAGAGGGACAGCTCTTCCACATCACTTTTTCTGACTTTGCCTCTATTCTTAAAGTTGGAAATGAGAGTGATGACACCGTGAGGATACATGATCGGGGTGTTATGGAACCATCAGAGTTGAAGTTCATGTATCCCAGGGATCAGCGTGGCAGTTGGGGGAAAGTGAGTGGTCTCTACACCTACTATGGGACTCTCTACAGATTGCTCAGAAAGACACTCACTCCTAGAGATGGCAACACCTCAGATATTTCGCTCTACATGAGAAACTTGATGTACTATCTGAGGATTGGAGAGGAGACGCCTCCATTTAGTGTTGCTGATTTTATCTGGCATGAGATCAAGACCATTTCTGAGAGCCCTCAGAAGATTTGTGCCTATAGCCCCTTCATCATGTTTATCATAGAGAGGGTGACAAGCCTGAAGATTCAAAAGGACACTCAACACAAGCCATTGCGTCCTCCCGTTCCTCACAAGTTCAGGATGCCTTCTCCTTCACCAGCAGACACAGATGCATCAGCAAGAGAGCAGCCACAGCAGGGAGGAGTGCAGCAGCGGTAGATGCAGCCAGGGCAAACCGGTCTGACCGGTTTCCCAAACCGGTCTGACCGGTTTGGGTCTGGCAGCAGCACTCAGGCAGAGGGCAGGACGTCTCCCATTCGGAAGTTCATCTCTATGTTCACTGGTATTTGCAAAGGCCAAAGGGATGTTGAAGTGAGTATTAGGCAGCAGAGGATTGAGAGCAAGAAGACCAGGGATGCGGTGAAAAGATTACATGCCAAGATGAGCCCGGATGATCCTCCATCACCTATCTCACCACCTCTCGAGCTACATGAGATACCCCCGCTTAGAGACATCATGACAGATCACATGAATGCGGGCTACTTTGAGGAGTATGGTGACATTTTTGGATATGGACACATTGGATCGAGCACACAGCCAGTACCCCCTCCTCCCACTCAGTTTGCTAGTGCTCCAGGGACTATTGGAGATATTGTTCATCATACACTTTCTCAGGTCAAGTGAACTATCATCGGAGCTTAATTCCACAAAAATTGGATAAGTGCCAGCTGCCTGGGTGAAACCGGTCCCAAACCGGTCTGACCGGTTTGGGCCTGGCAGCAGCTCATATCCTGAGCGAAGGACTTCTTGGAGATTTTGCTTCACAGGCAGCAGCTTCCATCTTTGGCTCTACTACTGCTACTGGTCATGGTATGCTTTGACCTTCCCATCTCACTCCATGTCTAGTACATCACTCTAGATTATCACTTGCACATTCAATTGAGTGAAGGTTTTCATTGGACTACTGCATATTGAATGGTCTCAACAAGAAAAAGCTTGTCTAATAGTTTTGGGATAAATTAATTAAGAAATTGGGATTTCTTTGGGCTTGATCCATGGCTATGATTACTATAGCATACATATGGTCTCAAGTGCAAGAAAGCTCATGGACAAGTTATTTACCAAAGACCACATACAAGATAATATTGAAGATATTTCAAGATTAAGCAAAGCAATGGATTTCGATGTGGATTTAATGATGATGCAATACAAAGTGGATCTCAAGTGGCTAGATATGGTGAAAGAGTTAAGCTAGATGGGAGTGTCCAGGTACCAAGTAAAGAGAATGGCAAGTTGGTCTTGTAGCCGAGGGACTTTGCTAGGGTGAAGACTAGCATCATGGTTTAATCTCTATGCACTAATCAAGCCTTACGAGTGAAGCTATGCAATGCGTCTAATTCTTTATTGGCTTCTTTTTCTATTCTTGTATGGAATATATGTCATATGCATCACATGTTGTTATATTTTGTCACACATACCTCTTGCACACATTGGATGCTGAGATATAGGGGGAGCTCTCATTTTTATTGATTATTTGTGCATTTGAGGTCAAATTTTTGAAATTCTATTCAAAGCACATATTGAGGGGGAGCTCACCATATATCTCAATCATCTAGAGCTGATATTTCATATCTATTTGTAAGCTTTAATCATGTTGTCATCAATCACCAAAAAGGGGGAGATTGAAAGTGCATCTAGGCACTTAATTGTTTTGGTGAAGGGACTTTGCTAGGGTGAAGACTAGCATCATGGTTTAATCTCTATACACTAATCAAGCCTTATGAGTGAAGCTATGCAATGCGTCTAATTCTTTATTGATCATATATTGGAATGGCTTATGAATTGATCCATACACATGGAAATTCTAAGCCTAGCTCAAGATTGGATTTGCTCAAGCAAGAAAAGAATGTTGAAGCCCTCAAAGTGAGAATGATCATGTATGGCATCATCAAAGACTTAGAAGCTCAAGAGGAAGATTTATTTGCTATTTAATTTCTTGAGTATAGGAATGCCGTACTATCAAGAGGGATGCAACATTAGTGGGATTACATGGTAAAGCAAGACAATCCAGTGTTCAATGAGATTATCAGAGTCTGCTCTGAAAAGAGGGTCAAACATCTCATGGGCTTCAGGCACAGCTGGAACAAGGAAGTCATTGCTCAGTTCTATGCCACTGTTTATGAATTGGTCCATACACTTGGAAATTCTAAGCCTAGCTCAAGATTGGATTTGCTCAAGCAAGAAAAGAATGTTGAAGCCCTCAAAGTGAGTATGATCATGTATGGCATCATCGAAGACTTAGAAGCTCAAGAGGAAGATTTATTTGCTATTTAATTTCTTGAGTATAGGAATGCCGTACTATCAAGAGGGATGCAACATTTAGTTGTGGGATAACACCAAAGTGCTCAATAGATCAACCCTTGTGAGATAGCCTTGAGAGTGTAGTGTTTGGGGTTAGTGTGCTGTCAGGACCCAAACCGGTCTGACCGGTTTGGGAAACCGGTCTGACCGGTTTCCAACGGCTATAACGGCTAGTTTGGGAGTTTGGGGTATTTATACCCCTTGGCCCTCTCCTTTGAGGGCTGCTGGTTCCCTTGCCTTCCTTGCACGCCTAGAGCCTTCCCAAGCACCAGCAAGCTCTCCCCAAACCTCTCTTTGTGAGAGTTGATTGATTCTATCAATATCTTTGGATTTGGGTTGAGAGAGATCTTGTGAGTGAGCTAGAGAAAGCTTGCTAGAGCTAATTGCAACAGCAAAGAGTGAATCCATAGCTTGAGCACTTGCGGTGAAGTCTAGCAACCTTTGAAGCATTTGTTACTCTTGGAGGTGAAGCCTCCTAGACGGCTAGGCGTCGCCGGTGAGCTACCGTGTTTGTGGTAAGCCGCGGATCGTTTGTATAGGCCGGCCTTGCCTCCTTCGTGGAAAAGGGCCACAAGCTAGTGGAACCGAGGAAAGTGGCTTGGAGTGGATAAGCCCGCCTTTCGTAGGCCCTCAACGGAGAGTAGGATTCACCTTGTCTTTGTGACGGCCTTTGTGGCATTGGTGAATCCGAACTTCGGGAAACAAATCATCGTGTCTCTCTATTGGTTTGCCTCACAAGTTCAATTCTAGCATTTATATTTGCTTCCGCTTCGATCTACTTGGTTGTGCTCTACTTGTGTGCAGGGACTTTGTGAACCTGCTAGAAATCACCTACAGGAGCTGCAAAACAAGTTTGGTTTGTGCTAGAACTCGTGGAGGGGGTCATATACCTATTTGTGTGTTTCTGCAGGAAACCGGTCTGACCGGTTTGGTAAACCGGTCTGACCGCTTTTGTACTGTGTGGAGTTCCTGACCCCAAACTGGTCTGACCGGTTTGGGAAACCGGTCTGACCGGTTTTGGTACTGACAGTGTGAAAAAGTTTTGTAAATTGCAGATTCACCTATTCACCCCCCGCCCTCTAGGTGACATCAAGGCCCTTTCACTCCTTCTCGCTCCCCTCGCAACCGCCGCCCGCTCGGCCATGGCGCTGCTCGAGGAGCTGCTTTAGTGTGGTGGGATGGAGTTCTGGCTGCACAAAAGATTCCTTGCACAGATAAGGTTGTCCCTGTTATAAATGATGGCGAATAAACGACAAGAAGTAAAGGAATCAAACCACAGGAGACATGAGATTTTAACGTGGAAAATCCTCCCGATGTAGAAGGAAAAAACCACGGGCGTCAGCCAGCAAAACTTTACTATATCAAGTATGTGTTTACAACGCCTGTTGGCGGCTTACAAGAGGATGATTATTCATCAAGGGAAAAGCTCTATTATATAGGCAGCTCACGTGACCGTTCTTGGTTGCGTTGCCGATGTGGGACTAAACTGTGCGCTCATAAGAGAAAAACACAGTACCCCTTCGCTCCGGCCCAAACCTCTGGTGATGGGCCCCTGCTTCGCTCCATAGGTGAATTTGGATCATATCACAACAAACTCCACCTTGAGACAAATTCTCTTGCAGCATCTTCACTTCATCTTGAATCATCACGAAGAAAAATACGACTGGCGCCAAATAGCCTCTTGAGCTAATTAACTAAACCAACTAAGTTTGAGCACAGCTCAGACTTAGCAACAGGAACATGTTTAGTCATCATATCAGCTGGATTATCATGAGTGTTGATCTTGCATACCTTCAGCTTACCTTCCTCAACCTCATCTCGTACATAATGATACTTGATGTCAATATGCTTTGTCCTCTCATGGAACATCTGATCTTTGGTAAGGTAAATAGCACTTTGACTGTCACAATATAAATCAATGCAAGAATCAGCCCCAACCAGCTCAGAGTACAATCCGTTCAGCTAAATTAATTCCTTGCATGCCTCAGCAATAGCCATATATTCTGCCTCACTAGTAGACAAAGCCACAACAGACTATAAAGTAGCCTTCCAGCTCACAACACAACTGCCAACAGTGAACACATAACCTGTGAGCGACCTTCGCCTATCAACATCAGCAGCAAAATCTGAATCAACATAGCCAATAAGTCCCTTCTCAGTTCTGCCAAACTTCAAACAAGAATCTGCAGTGCATCTGAGGTACCTAAAAATCCACTGAACTGCCTTCCAATGTTCTTTACCAGGATTAGTCATATATCTACTAACCAGACTCATAGCATAAGATAAATCCGGACGAGAACAGACCATGGCATACATCAAAGAACCAACAACACTAGAATAAGGAACTCTAGACATGTACTCAATATCCTGATCTGTACTAGCACACTGAGCAGCCGACAATTTGAAATGAGCTGCAATAGGAGTACTGACAGGCTTAGCATCATCCATGTTGAAACGCTGAAGAATTTTCTGAATATAATTCTGCTGACTAAGAAAAGTGTGGGCTTGGAAATTACTAGAGATAGAAAATCTGGTGTGCTATTTCTTAGTCAGCAGAATTATATTCAGAAAATTCTTCAGCGTTTCAACATGGATGATGCTAAGCCTGTCAGTACTCCTATTGCAACTCATTTCAAATTGTCAGCTGCTCAGTGTGCTAGTACAGATTGACGTAGACACAGCTATCAAATTTAGACCTCTTAAAGCCATGCGACAGCATAAATGAATCAAACCTTTTATTCCACTGACGAGGGGACTGTTTCAAACCATACAAGGATATCTTCAACTTGCATACAAAATTCTCCTTGCCTGGCACTATGAACCCTTCTGGCTGGTCCATGTATATATCCTCCTCAAGTTCTCCATGCAGAAATGCAGTCTTCACATCTAACTGCTCGAGCTCAAGATCATGTGCAGCAACAATACTAAAGAATGTTCGAATGGAACTATGCTTTACCACAGGAGAGAAAACATCATTATAATCAACACCAGGAATTTGACTGTAGCCTTTCGCTACTAACCTTGCCTTATACCTTGGAGGCTCGCTTGGAGATAAACCCTCCTTTCTCTTAAAGATCCACTTGCAGCGGACTGTTTTCTTCTTCTTAGGCAATGGTACAACATCCCAGGTGTTATTCTTCTCAAGTGATTGCATCTCCTCATGCATAGCAGAAATCCACTTCTCTTTATCAGCACAATCAATGGCCTCAACATATGTGGCCGGCTCATATGAATTCTTCACCTGATTTTCCTGATCATCCACAGGTGGCTCCACCTGCTTGCCTGTATCATCATCCACATGCTCCACCTGTACGCTCATATGCTGCAGCCCTTTATTAAAATTTTCTAGAACATGATCTGAGGACAAACTATCATTAAACATCACAGATTCATTGAAAACAACACTTCTGCTCATGAAAGCCTTTTTATTTTCGGGATTCCACAACTTATATCCTTTAACCCTCGAACCATAACCAAGAAAAAGACATTTAATAGCTCTAGGCTCCAATTTTCCATTATCAACATGAGCATAAGCAGTGCAACCAAAAACTTTCAACTGTGAATAATCAGCGGGTGTGACAGACCATACCTCAATAGGTGTTTTCTTATTAAGTGGAATAGAAGGCGACCTGTTTATCAAGTAGCATGCGGTGTTAGCTGCTTCAGCCCAAAAACGCTTGCTCATCCGTGCATTGGACAACATGCAACGAGCCTTCGAGATGATGGTCATGTTCATGCGCTCAGCCACACCGTTTTGCTGCGGAGTATACGGTATGGTGTGGTGCCTGACAATGCCTTCCTGCCTGCAATAATCATTAAATGCAGCAGAACAAAATTCTCCACCATTATCAGTACGAAGCACCTTCACCTTCCGCACTTTTCTATCGATTTTCATCACTTTCCAATCTTTAAAAGCAGCAAAAGTATCATCTTTATTTTTCAAAAAATAAGGCCATACTTTTCTAGAGTAGTCATCAATAATAGTAAGCATGTAACGAGCACCACCATAAGAAGGCTTACGAGAAGGACCCCATAAATCAGCATATACATAATCAAGAGTACCTTTGGTGGTATGAACACCAGTGTTGAACTTTACCCTTTTATGCTTCCCGAAAATACAATGCTCACAGAACTCCTTGCTACTCAAAGTACAACCATCCAGTAGGTTTCTCTTCATCAGTTCTGCCATACCAAGTTCACACATATGTCCAAGACGCATATGCCAAAGGTTAGTGTTACTAGGTTCAGCATTAGTAACCGCAGCAACAAAACCATGTAAAGTACTTCCTCTTAGGACATATAACTTTGCAGAATTCAGATCACCTACTAAACAAACAAGAGAACCTTTTGATACCTTTAAAACTCCGCCTGAACCGGAGTACTTGAATCCTTCTGCATCAAGTGTGCTGAGCGAAATCAGATTTCTGGTCATCCCTGGTATGTATCTCACATTCTGTAGCGTGCGTGTCATGCCATCATGAGCCTTGATCGGAACTGAGCCGATCCCCTCAATGTCACACGGATTATCGTCTCCCATACGCACAACATCTCCTTTCTGCACAGGCTTAAACGAACTAAACCAATTTCTGTTAGTGCAGATATGAAACGAACATGCAAAATCAAGTATCCATTCATCATGACCAGAAACACAACCAGCAAGAACAATCAGACAATCTCCTGAATCAGAAGTATTCCCAGCACCAGAAACAACAGAGGCATTACCATCCGAATTATTTTTTCTGTTCTATTTGTTCTTAAGCTTCCAACACTCCTCAATAAAATGTGATTTCTTCTTGCAATACTTACAGAACTTCTTGGGTGGTCTGGACTTAGAACGCCCTCTACTTTCTTGGCTCTTGTAACGATCATTACTTTCATTGGAAGATCTGTGCTCCGGTCTGCCTCTCACTTGCAAAGCATCGCCCTTGGACGACGACAATCCGTCAGGCTGCACCATGCCTTTCATCTTTTCCCTTGATTGGAGTGCCTCATAAACTTCCAAAACGGTTAGTTCATCACGGCTAATCAACAAGGTGTCACGGAAATTTGCAAAAGAGTTTGGCAGAGAACATAACAATAGGAGACCTAAGTCCTCATCATCATACTTAACCTCCATCGACGCTAGGTCAGAAACGATCTCCTTGAACACAGATATATGGCTCATCACTGAATCACCCTCCTTCATCTTGAGCGTGAACAGCTTCAACTTCATATGCATTTTACTGGTTAGATCCTTCGACATGCAGATCGATTCCAGTTTCAGCCAGAGTGCTGCAGCAGTCTGTTCCTGCAGACATTCTTGCAGAATATCATTAGACAGATAAAGCTGAATTAAAGACAGAGCCTTACGATCCTTGCGCTTCTCCTCATCAGACCATTCGTTGGACGACTTGCCAAACTTATCCAACGCCTCATCGAGATCATGAGTTTGCGCCAGAACAGCCCGCATCTTGACTTGCCACAGCGCGAACCTCGTCTTGTAATCCAACAGCGGTAGATCAAACTTCATCGTCGTCGACATCAAGGAAACCGAATCTGAAACCGGCTCTGATACCACTTGTTGTAAATGATGACGAATAAACGACAAGAAGTAAAGGAATCAAACCGCAGGAGACACGAGATTTTAACGTGGAAACCCTCCCAATGTAGAAGGAAAAAAACCACGGGCGCCAGCCAGCAAAACTTTACTATATGAGGTGTGTGTTTACAACGCCTATTGGCGGCTTACAAGAGGATGATTTATTCATCAAGGGCAAAGCTCTATTATATAGGCAGCTCACGTGACCGTGCTTGATTGCGTTGCCGATGTGGGACTAAACTGTGCGCTCATGAGAGAAAAACACACAGTACCCCTTGCTCCGGCCCAAACCTCTGGTGATGGGCCTCCGCTTCGCTCCGTCTGTGAATTTGGATCATATCACAGCATGGTGGTATGAACAGCAGTGTTGAACTTTACCCTTTTATGCTTCCCGAAAATACAATGCTCACAGAACTTCTTGCTACTCAAAATACAACCATCCAGTAGGTTTCTCTTCATCAATTCTGTCATACCAAGTTCACTCATATGTGCAAGACGCATATGCTAAATGTTAGTCTTATTAGGTTCGGCATTACTAACAGCAGCAGCGGAAACAGAACCATGTAAAGTACTTCCTCTTAGGACATATAACTTTGCAGAATTCAGATCACCTACTAAACAAACAAGAGAACCTTTTGATACCTTTAAAACTCCGCCTGAACCGGAGTACTTGAATCCTTCTGCATCAAGTGTGCTGAGCGAAATCAGATTTCTGGTCATCCCTGGTATGTATCTCACATTCTGTAGCGTGCGTGTCATGCCATCATGAGCCTTGATCTGAACTGAGCCGATCCCCACAATGTCACACGGATTATCGTCTCCCATACGCACAACATCTCCTTTCTGCACAGGCTTAAACGAACTAAACCAATTTCTGTTAGTGCAGATATGAAACGAACATGCAGAATCAAGTATCCATTCATCATGACCAGAAACACAACCAGCAAGAACAATCAGACAATCTCCTGAATCAGAAGTATTCCCAGCACCAGAAACAATAGAGGCATTACCATCCGAATTATTTTTTTTGTTCTCTTTGTTCTTAAGCTTCCAGCACTCCTCAATAAAATGTGATTTCTTCTTTTAATACTTACAGAACTTCTTGGGTGGTCTGGACTTAGAACGACCTCTACTTTCTTGGCTCTTGTAACGATCATTACTTTCATTGGAAGATCTCTACTCCGGTCTGCCTCTCACTTGCAAAGCATCCCCCTTGGACGACGACGATCCGTCAGGCTGCACCATGCCTTTCATCTTTTCCCTAGATTGGAGTGCCTCATAAACTTCCGAAACGGTTAATTCATCACGGCTAATTAACAAGGTGTCACGGAAATTTGCAAAAGAGTTTGGCAGAGAACATAACAATAGGAGACCTAAGTCCTCATCATCATACTTAACCTCCATCGACGCTAGGTCAGAAACGATCTCCTTGAACACAGATATATGGCTCATCACCAAATCACCCTCCTTCATCTTGAGCGTGAACAACTTCAACTTCATATGCATTTTACTGATTAGATCCTTCGATATGCAGATCGATTCCAGTTTCAGCAAGAGTGCTGCAGCAGTCTGTTCCTGCAGACATTCTTGCAGAATATCATTAGACAGATAAAGCTGAATTAAAGACAGAGCCTTACGATCCTTGCGCTTCTCCTCATCAGACCATTCGTTGGACGACTTGCCAAACTTATCCAACGCCTCATCGAGATCATAAGTTTGCGCCAGAACAGCCCGCATCTTGACTTGCCACAGCGCGAACCTCGTCTTGTAATCCAACAGCGGTAGATCAAACTTCATCGTCGTCGACATCAAGGAAACCGAATCTGAAACCGGCTCTGATACCACTTGTTGTAAATGATGACGAATAAACGACAAGAAGTAAAGGAATCAAACCGCAGGAGACACGAGATTTTAACGTGGAAACCCTCCCAATGTAGAAGGAAAAAAACCACGGGCGCCAGCCAGCAAAACTTTACTATATGAGGTGTGTGTTTACAACGCCTATTGGCGGCTTACAAGAGGATGATTTATTCATCAAGGGCAAAGCTCTATTATATAGGCAGCTCACGTGACCGAGCTTGGTTGCGTTGCCGATGTGGGACTAAACTGTGCGCTCATGAGAGAAAAACACACAGTACCCCTTGCTCCGGCCCAAACCTCTCGAGTTTTGAGTTCTGGCAACAGCATGCTGCTCTGCTGTGTGGCGTGATTCCGACGGCCGCCGATCTCGGCCTCGTTGAGCCCGCTGCCTCGCAACGACCGGCGGAATCGAGATGCAGATGCAGTGCCGGCACTGCGGCACGGGCATTGAAGTCTGTCCTCCAAACAAGCTTCTGGGTATGCTTCCCGCGATCCCGCCGGCGGCGCTGCGGCAAGCCGGCTCGCTCGGCCTCGGCGCGTCATGGGACATTGGGAGTTTGGGACGCAGATCCACTGGCCAATCGGGGAACGGGGGCACGGCAGTCGACCGAGGAAGACGAACAGGGGCTCGCCGATGTTATTCTCGGGAAAATCGCGGCCGTACAATATCGATCCTGCGGCTGATAGGGACCCGGGGGTGGACGGTATTTCATTTACCGACCACCCCTTGAGTCCCTGGGCGCCGTCCGACCAGGGACCGCGCTAATGCGCGACCCATCGCGCGTTAAGCGGAGCGCGCGACCCCTTCCAACACCGCCGCATCGTCTTCCTCCCCGCTGGCAGCCCCTATTGTAAATGATGACGAATAAACGACAAGAAGTAAAGGAATCAAACCGCAGGAGACACGAGATTTTAACGTGGAAACCCTCCCAATGTAGAAGGAAAAAAACCACGGGCGCCAGCCAGCAAAACTTTACTATATGAGGTGTGTGTTTACAACGCCTATTGGCGGCTTACAAGAGGATGATTTATTCATCAAGGGCAAAGCTCTATTATATAGGCAGCTCACGTGACCGAGCTTGGCTGCGTTGCCGATGTGGGACTAAACTGTGCGCTCATGAGAGAAAAAACACAGTACCCCTTGCTCCGGCCCAAACCTCTCGAGTTTTGAGTTCTGGCAACAGCATGCTGCTCTGCTGTGTGGCGTGATTCCGACGGCCGCCGATCTCGGCCTCGTTGAGCCCGCTGCCTCGCAACGACCGGCGGAATCGAGATGCAGATGCAGTGCCGGCACTGCGGCACGGGCATTGAAGTCTGTCCTCCAAACAAGCTTCTGGGTATGCTTCCCGCGATCCCGCCGGCGGCGCTGCGGCAAGCCGGCTCGCTCGGCCTCGGCGCGTCATGGGACATTGGGAGTTTGGGACGCAGATCCACTGGCCAATCGGGGAACGGGGGCACGGCAGTCGACCGAGGAAGACGAACAGGGGCTCGCCGATGTTATTCTCGGGAAAATCGCGGCCGTACAATATCG
The DNA here is from genome assembly GCA_900205405.1 of Echinochloa crus-galli. Taxonomy (NCBI): domain Eukaryota; kingdom Viridiplantae; phylum Streptophyta; class Magnoliopsida; order Poales; family Poaceae; genus Echinochloa; species Echinochloa crus-galli. Next base: position 1,002,593 of record OAMR01000313.1, on the reverse strand, counting down.
ATCCTGCGGCTGATAGGGACCCGGGGGTGGACGGTATTTCATTTACCGTCCACCCCTGGGGTCGTTCTCTCGCCGGACAACCGCGGCGTTCCGGCCGTCCCTCGCCCGCCCGCCTCAGCTTCCGCGAACCGGAGGTCTCCTGAAGGTCTAGTCTCGCGCCGACGGCTCCGGTGAACGGAATCGGCTCGGAGAATGCCCTTCCCGACCGCTGTTCAGGCGGGGTTCGGCAGCTCCCCCGCGTCGGCGCGAGCTCTCCCCAGCAGCCGCCGCAGATGGCGCAGGCCGTGCCGGGCTAGGCAGCTGCGTTGTGTTCCCGAAGAAGATGAGCTGCACCGCGTGGTGTGGTCCGATTCCGGTGGCGGCGCGGGCCACTCGCCGTTCCTGTGCCTCTGTTTGCCGCGTCCTGAGACCTTGACCAATGCCATGGCTGTGCTCTGCTTGTCTTGAGTTATGGCAACATCTGCTCTGATCTTATGGCTGCACGGAGTAGCACGCGTGTTCTCCGGCGATGCGCTAAGCATTATCGTTGCCGGCGCCGCCTCTCGCAAGAGGCCCTGCTCAGCGCGTCATCGAGCGAGGAAGAACAAGGAGGGGTCCCATCTGCTCCCCTCTGTTCTTTCCGTTCTGCCACTAGATGCAAATGCCGTCATCTCCACTTAATTTTTCAGTGACAATTCTTTGAATCTGACGCTAATGGCCAGTTCGTGCTGCTACTCCGTACTGTACTAGCTGTTATTGAGCAACTTTGGTTGATGATAGCGCTGCTGTCAGTACTAGCCACGCTTACAAAAAATGGCTCTTTGCAGCGGCGTGTAAGCGTGTTCACAGCCTGCAGATTAGTTGCACCTAGCAAGCCTTCTTCGCGGTTGTTTATGCAAGGAATTGATCAACTGAACAATCCCCAGGCTCGTCAGAAAGCGACCTGCAGTTAGCATTTCGATCGCGAAGAATCCACCCTCTATCAAACATTACTCTGCAACAACTCGCAGACACACACCCTCTGAGACAAATTGTTCAAGACAGACTGGGAATGAACTGAGTCGGCAATCAAGGTGTTCAAGATCATCGATGCTTCCGCAAAGTCCAAACGTGACGGAAAGAATTTCGATTGTTGCGGAAGCTACTATTTACATTCAATCATCCCTAGTATAAACTAATCAAACAGCTTGTTCAAGACAGACTGGGGATGGATTGAATCGGCGACGGCAGCGCCATGGCCCTCGAGGCGCTCGATGGAGGACGTCGATGTCATCGATGTCTTCTGGGTTGCCACGCAAAAAACCGGCCGGGAGTTCGGAGTAGTCGCGGCCGGTGTGCGTCGACATGGCAACGAGACCCGTAGCGACGCCCAGGCGAACGCCATGGGAGGCCACCTCGTCGACACGGCCTGCCACCGCACCAAGGCGTGCCTCGGGTGTGTCCCCTTGGGCGTTCACCTAGTCCGCCAGTTCCTCCACCAGTGCCTTCAGCCGATTGAGCTCGGCGTCACGATCTGCGAGATTACAAGGGGATAACAGATTAATATCATTTGGAAAAACAGGATTGAAGATGAGCAGATTT
>OAMR01000313.1:946853-1000133 GCA_900205405.1 Echinochloa crus-galli | reverse complement strand
GATGGAGGCGTCGATGTCATCGATGTCTTCTGGGTTGCCGCCAGCAAAACCGGCTGGGAGTTCGGAGTAGTCGCGGCCGGTGTGCGTCGACATGGCGACGAGACCCGTAGCGACGCCCAGGCGAACGCCATGGGAGGCCACCTCGTCGACACGGCCTGCCACCGCACCAAGGCGTGCCTCGGGTGTGTCCCCTTGGGCGTTCACCTTGTCCGCCAGCTCCTCCACCAGCGCCTTCAGTCGATCAAGTTCAGCATCACGCGCTGCAAGGTTACAAGGGGATAACAGATTAATATCATTTGGAGGACGAGATTGAAATTGAGCAGATTGCAGGACTCACCATCAATGACTTCGAGCAGCTGCTTGCGCTCGTGCTGCCATTCAAGGTCAGCAATCCCGGCTTGCTTGGAGATGACCTCCAACTCGCGGCGAGTGTCGTCACGCTCCGCCTTGAATCGGCGAGCATCGCCGTCCGTGTAGCTGTAGTCGTCCGATTCGAGAGATCGATTGGACGAACTCGAGGAGTTGGGCGCCGCAGGAGCAACGGCTGGAGCTGCAACTGGCACACCAGCGCCGGCAATCCATTGGATTACCCTGAAAGAACAAAGAGATTCGTCAAGAAAGAGAAAGGAAATCTTGAGAAGAACGGAGAAAGGCAAGCAGCTAATCACCTGCGGCGAGCGCCGGCACGGCTTCCTTCGGGCTCGTCAGCGGCCGAACGCCTCCCGTTGGCCATTAGGGTTTTCTTGGAAGTTACTGTGCTTTGGGGAGAGAAGAGCTCGAGACCGGCAGAGGCTAGGAAGGTGAAAGACTTGATGAGGAGATAGCGGCACTCGATATGTTTATTCATAGAACCCGCAGAGGAGATCGTGGTCAGGGATCGTGGCGCGCATCCCAAAAATTCGGAAGGTGGAAAGCCCCACGAACCGAGCAGTTGCCGTGTCGTTTGGGATTCATGCTGAGTCATATTCGGTTTGACCAAGTAAAATTCGGCTATGACATGCTTATCACAGTCAGTTTGCCGAATGGGCTTTGGACAACGAAATTCATTACAGTCAGCTTTGCCGAATGGGTCACAGACAGTGAAACAAAGACAAGAATACAGAACAAAACTGCATAGGTCATTCGGCTACTAATTATTCATTACAATTACACATTCAAAAATTTTAAAATTACATTTCTTGCATTGGATACCATGCCACTGATTATTTCACCAAGTGGGTCAAGGCAATTCCATTGAAGAAAGTGACATCAGAGAATATGGTTAGCTTTGTCAAGGAGCATATCATTCATAGATTTGGCATTCCTCAAACAATCACTACAGATCAAGGGACTCAATTCACATCCTCTGAATTCAGAGACTTTGCTGAAAGTATGGGAATTAAGTTATTAAATTCTTCTCCTTATTATGCTCAAGCTAATGGTCAGGCAGAAGCTTCCAACAAGATCATGATTAAAATCATACAGAAGAAAATTGATCAAAAACCAAGAAGATGGCATTCGGTACTCAATGAAGCATTGTGGGCTTACCGAATGGCCCCTCATGGGTCTACAAAAACGTCTCCTTATGAATTGGTGTATGGACATTTGGCAAGATAAATTTTGTGAGAAGATTCATATCAAACTTGTCACAAAAGGTGTTGCCCTTTTCCTCACTATTGAAAATAAAGAAGGATCAAAAGTTTGTATGGGGTGACGAACAACAAAAGGCTTTCGATGAAATAAAGGAGTACATGAAGGAACCACCAGTATTGGTACCTCCACAATTGAACAAGCCTTTCAAGTTGTACGTGGCGGCCGATGCCCAAACTATTGGATCGGCCCTCATTCAAGAATTTGAAGGGAAGGAAAGAGTAGTTGCATACCTTAGCCGAAAGTTACTAGACCCGGAAACAAGGTATTCGGCTATAGAGAAACTTTGCTTATGTGTTTACTACTCCTGTACAAAATTTCGGCACTACTTACTACATACCGAATGCATTGTGTATTCAAAATTTGATGTGATAAAACACATGTTGTCTATGCCAATTTTGAACGGAAGGATTGGCAAATGGATTTTAGCTTTGTCTGAATTTGAGTTAAGGTTTGAATCGGCAAAGGCTGTTAAGGGACAGATTATTGCCGACTTCATTACTGAACATCATGATACATCGATAAATTTGCTTAACATTGTTCCTTGGGTGTTATTCTTCGATGGATCTTCATGCAACAAAGGTGGTGGAGCAGGTATCTTATTAATTTCACCCAAAGGAGAAACATTTGAGTTTGCTGTTCCCATTCAATCTGCTGTTACTAACAATCAAGCTGAGTATGAGGCATTGCTCAAAGGGCTCCAATATTTGAAAGAAGCAAAGGCCATTGCGGTTGAAATTTTTGGAGATTCAGAATTGGTCATAAAGCAATTGAATGGTGAATATGAGTGCAAAAGTGATACCTTGAGGAATTACTATGAAGAATGCAAAGAAATATTGAAGAGCTTTCGGTCAGTAATTCTACAACACATTCCTAGAGGGGATAATGGAGAAGCAAATAGATTGGCCCAAAGTGCATCAGGTTATAAAGAGCTTCGAGAAGTTTTTGCTAATGATGTATATGCATTCGGGAGTAATCTGGCAGAAGATGATTGGAGAAAAGAGATTGCCGATTATCTGGAGAATCCATCCCGAAAGGTTTCTAGAAAGCTCAGGTATAAAGCTTTAAAGTTTGTTCTTCTTGATGATAATTTGTATTATAAATCCCTGGATGGAGTGCTGTTACATTGCCTAAATCATGAAGAAGCAAAAAGGCTGATGAGTGAAGTACATGATGGGTTGTGTGGAGCACATCAATCGGCCTACCGAATGAAGTGGGTTATTAGAAGAACTGGATACTACTGGCCGACAATGTTGGAAGATTGTTTTGAATATTATAAAGGATGTCAAGACTGTCAGAAATTTGGAAACATTCAGAGAGTTCCGGCATCGGCTTTGAATCCCATTGTCAAGCCATGGCCATTCAGAGGATGGGGAATAGATTTGATTGGCCAAATAAATCCTCCATCTAGCAAGGGGCATAAGTTTGTGCTTTTGGCAACCGATTATTTTACCAAGTGGGTTGAGGCAATTCCATTAAAGAAGGTGACGTCGGAGAATATGGTTGAATTTGTTAAAGAACACATCATTTACAGATTTGGGATTCCTCAGACAATCACCACTGATCAAGGGACTCAATTTACATCTTCAGAATTCAGAGATTTTGCTGAAAGTATGGGCATCAGATTGTTAAATTCTTCTCCTTATTATGCCCAAGCTAATGGTCAGGCAGAGGCTTCTAACAAGATTATGATTAAAATTATACAGAAGAAGATTGATCAGAAGCCGAGAAAGTGGCATTCGGTACTCAGTGAGGCTTTATGGGCTTACCGAATGGCTCCACATGGGGCTACACAGACGTCTCCCTATGAGTTGGTGTATGGGCATCATGCTATCTTGCCATGGGAAATACAATTAGACTCAAGGAGAATAAAGTTGCAAAAGGATTTAAGTTCTAAAGATTATAAAGATTTAATGATGGATGAATTAGAAGATTTGCATATGATTCGTCTCAGGGCCTTGGAGAATATTGAGAAAAACAAAATGCGAGTTGCTAAGTATTACAATAAGAAGGTGAAAGTTAAGCAATTTACAGAAGGTGATTTAGTCTGGAAAGCGATATTGCCGATTGGAACCAAATATGCAGCATTCGGCAAGTGGTCTCCAAATTGGGAAGGTCCTTTCAGAGTGGTTAGATGCGTGCCTGGAAATGCATATATTTTGAAGACATTATTGGGAGAAGAATTTGCTTCTGCTATAAATGGAAGATATTTGAAAAGGTATTATCCCAGTGTTGAAATCGATCGGTGATTGATATATTAATTTGCCGAACAGCCGATTTTCGGGAAGAAATCGCCTTCAGAACAAATGTTGACAGAAAAGGAAAATGGCCAGTACTGAATGTATTGCCCTTAGCACAAAAATATACTACATCAGATGTTCATGCAAGATCACAAAAGATAAGTTTTATTGCCGAAATTCCATAAATCCCTAGTACAAACTAATGGAATAGCTTGTTCAAAACGGACTGAGGATGAATGGAATCGGCAATGGCGGCGCCATGAGCATCAAGGCGATCTATGGAAGCCTCGATGTCATCGATCTCCTCCGGGTTACCATTAGCGAAGCCGGTCGGTAGCCTGGAGTAGTCGGTATTGGTGTGCGTCGACATGGCGACTAGGCCTGCGGCAGTGCCCAGACGGATGCCGTGCGAGGCCACCTCATCGATGCGGCCCGCCACCGCGCCGAGGCGAGCTTCTGGTGTGTCCCCAGGAGCATTCACCTTGTTCGCCAGCTCATTCGCCAGCGCCTTTAGCCGATCGAGTTCGGCATCACGCGCTGCAAGTTTACAAAAGGGGCAGCAGAATAATATCAGTTAGGGGACAAGGTTGAGATTGAGCAGATTGCAGGACTCACCATCAATGACTTCGAGCAGTTGCTTGCGCTCGTGCTGCCATTCGAGGTCAGCAATCCCGGCTTGCTTGGAGATAGCCTCCAGTTCACGACGAGAGTCGTCGCGCTCCGCCTTGAATCGGCGAGCATCGCCGTCCGTGTAGCGGTAGTCGTCCGATTCGAGAGATCGATTGGACGAACTCGAAGATGCCGCAGGAGCGGCGGCTGGAGCTGCGACTGGCGCACCGGCGCCGGCAATCCATTGGATTACCCTGAAAGAACAAAGAGGTTCGTCAAGAAAGGAGGAGGAAATCTCGAGAAGAACAAAGAGAAGCAAGCAGCTACTCACCTGCGGCGAGCGCCGGCACGACTTCCTTCGGCCTCATCGGAGTGTTGAAGAAAGTGTTTGAAAAAAATGCACGGTCAAAGGTGGAATACTGGAATGGTATGGTCAACAGCAGCGACTATCCTTTCAAAATGGTTTCCGTTGGTAAATGGCTGTGCAGAATCCCGTGATCTTATCCTTCCAACATTGCCATGTGCGAGTGCGCTGTTCCATGATTCAACCTGAATTGATAATTACATGTCCCTTCTTCCTAAAAAATGTTAATAAAAAGTTAATAAAGAATACAACACCACAACCAAGGCTCAGTGGCTCACCATACACAAACAAACCTGGCCTCTCCCTCGTTCCTACCCAAGAGCATACACAAATTAAAGCCGAGAGAATGGCTGGAGAAGACGAGCTGAAGCTGCTTGGCATGTGGGCGAGCCCGTTCGTCCTGCGAGCTCGACTTGCGCTCAGCTTCAAGGGCGTGAGATGAGTAGTTGAGGAGGAAATCTTTGGAAACAAGAGTGAGCTCCTTCTCAAGTCCAACCCGGTCCACAAGAAGGTAGCGGTGCTCATCCACAACGGCAAGCCCATCTGCGAGTCACAGGTCATCGTGCAGTACATCGAAGAAGTCTATGGCACCACCGGTCCTTCTCTCCTCCCATTAGACCCCTACGATCGTGCTGTGGCTCGCTTTTGGGTTGCCTACATTGACGACAAGGTACATCCCACCATGTAAAATCCCCTGTTCCGTATTTTCAACTTATTTGAAGAGACAAGGAAATGGCAATAAGAAAGGTATAATTGGTGTGTGTGATTTGTTCATTTGCAGCTGTTCAGCTCGTTCATGGCGATGATCATGGGAAAGACGGACGAGGAGAAGGCGGAGGGGACGAAGCAGTTGTTTGCCGCGGCAGAGACCTTGGAGGGAGCACTGAAGGAGAGTGCTCCAAGGGAAAGCCCTTCTTCGGCGGCGACAGAGTCGGGTATGTCGACATAGCACTCGGAGGCTTTGTCGCATGGGTGCACAGTGCACACGAGGGACAGGTTGTCTGGCTTGAAGCATGTTGATGCCGGCAAGACCCCGCTCCTGGCGGCATGGATGGAGCGATTCAGCGCAATGAACGAAGCCAAGGCAGTCATGCCGGACGTGGAGAAGCTGGTTGAGCTCTCCAAGAAGAGGCAAGCCCAAGCTGATGCGGCTGCCGCCGTGGTCAAAGGTAATCGAAGTGGCTGAAGCTCATTTGAGCATTGAGCTTGGACTCAGCCATGTTGTCGGATCCTCACAGAATGAAAAAAAAAACAGCTATGTTAGGCCAGTCTCAGTGGGGGTTTCATGGGAGTTTCATGACATTTAATATGCTGATGTGGCAGAGGAGAGAGTGGAGAGTTTCATGGGATGTGAGAGGAGTTTCATCACCATAAAACTCATCTGTCACAGTTACCTAGTTTCTGTTCTAGATAACTGCGCGATGAAACGCTGCACTGAGACTGACCTTATTTCCTTTTCGGTGTGCAAAATAAAAAAAAAGTGGGTTCCATTGAACTGCAGTTGAAGATTTGCCAAAGTGAATCAATCAGTCGGTTTCTTAGGTTTATCACAACCCCAAAAGCTAAACCGGAAGGCATCTCGATTTAAGCATATCGTGAGAGCCCCTTCTTTTTGTTTTTTTTTTTGGATATTTTGAGAGCCCCTTCTTAACTCCAACAGCATAGAGTACCATAGACTTTTTTACCCGACGGAGTCGGAGAAGGAAGGTAAGGGGTTAGGGTTCTCGGGTTGAATCAGGATGGCAGAGGGAGCAAATCCTCTCAACCGGGCTTAAAAGGGAAGCAGGGAGAGGCAAGCTGGACCGGTGGGGTGGCAGTCGACAAGCGGCTTGGCCAGGCGGTGAGGGACATCTGGTGGTGAGAGGGTTGGGGTAGGGGCGGAAGATGCCAAAGTAGGGAAGAGTTGGACGGAGGCAGCAGGGGTGGGAGGTGGGCGGCGAGATCGCTATTGGCCGCGGACAGTGAAAGAAGCCGCGGAAGTATATGGAGGAAATGATGAGGATATCAATTTTCATGTCAAACATACCAAATAAGTGTTTAATTAAACACATGTCAAAACAATATTCATGTGCGGCAAAAAATGAAATAAGATATAAATGTAGATGAAGGGTTAAAAATTTCGATGAAATTTCAGCGAATTTTCGCGAAATTTGGTTTTTTCATCGGTGAATGAAAAAAATTAGTTTCGGACGTAAATTTCGTTGTCCTCAACTTTTTTTCAACTATATGGGGGCAATAAGGTCAATATGAACATGAAAGTGCTTCTGGTGTGGTGGTTTGACCTTAACTTTGCGTTGAACACTGAGTTTTTCCATTTTTTGTGTCACTGACATATGGGGTCCTTGCAGTCTTAGGAAATAGAAAATAAAACGAACCAGGCATCCCTCAAGCTTCAAAAAATGAACAAAACCACTAGGACACAAGTTCAGTTGTGAACAAGATGCCAATAACATTTCTAATAACCAAGTTTTGTACTTAAAAAGTTCAAGTTTGACCTAGCTTTTCACCCAATTTATTATTGAATTCGCGAACATCGCGAATTTCGGTGATTTTGCTGCTGGCCAAAAATTATTTGAAAATGAAATAAAAAACCTTTGAAACTGTGTATAAAATAGTTCTTAACTAAAAGTGACACGTCATTTATTCGTATACATGAAACTATACATGAATATATTGTGTTAGAATATTTGATATAAGAGAGAAAAATAGGTAAACGATTTTGATTGCTAGCCATAGATTCTATTTTTATGTAAATTTCTGAAACTTATGTCTCTCTAAATTACTAGCCCATGCAAAAGAACGTGGGTTGATTGACAATTTGACATGTGTCTCAAAGTCTGAGGTGCCGTTTCGTGCTAGCAGAGAAGAAAAGAGAGGAGCTTTGAGGGAAATGCAATACATATGTTACATAGACGTCGAACGGTCGATGTTGGTCTGGGGCATCGGGAAGCTTCCTCCTCGAGGCAGTATCTTAATGAACATGACGCTCCCGCACGCCCTGTTCGTTTGGCTGGTGGCTGATGGCTGGCGCTGGTTTTTACTGAGAGAGAAAACACTGCTGGCTGGTTAGTGGCTGGTGCTGGTTTTCGCTGAGAGAAAAACACTGTTGACTCGCTGGAAACAATCCAAACGAACAGGGGCGAGTCGAGGAAAGACATGTTTGTGACACGACTAGCCCATGGAAAAAATGAGCCATTGTCATTGTTTGTATCATTGACGAATCTTCAGAAATGTAGTAGAATTGATTTAGTCAAATGACTTGTGCGGCACTTTATCCACGCTGATAAATAAATGTGTGGATAATGGCGTGGTGTCTCTTTGAACCTAGAAGATTCTCTATCACCAGGACGGAGTGGATCACGCTTTTATCGGATTCTTTACACATAAAAGATCGATAGTTCCACGTCATATTGTGGAAACTAAAAAGAACTAGTAAATCGCAAGAAGAAACGTGAGGTGCAACCAGTCAAGCCAAACAAAAGAAGAGTCGTCATCTCAGTCGAGGTCGAGGATGCTCTGCTTTTGTTGTCATTGGGGTCCTAACTGGATATACAATCCACATCTTCCCTCCTTGCTCCTCGGGCACAAAGAATTTAGACGAGAACACAATCTAAAATCTTAGCAGGGACCTGCTTGAGGCATCAGCAATGGCTGGAGGAGACGAGCTGAAGCTGCTTGGCTTTTGGGGCAGCCCATTCGTTCTGCGAGCGAGACTTGCTCTCAGCTTCATGGGTCTGAGCTACGAGTACGTCGAAGAGGACCTGAAGAACAAGAGCGAGCTCCTCCTCAAGTCCAATCCGGTACACAAGAAGGTGCCCGTGCTCATCCACAATGGCAAGCCCATCTGCGAGACTCAGATCATCGTGCAGTACCTCGACGAGGTTTATGGTGCCAACTATGGCTCTCTCCTCCCCATCGACCCATACGACCGTGCCATGGCTCGCTTCTGGGCTGCTTACATTGACGACAAGGTAAGTCATCGTGTAAAATCCCTTGTTCTGAATTTTTACTGATGACGAGTTCGATACTCAACTTAGTTTTAGATAGTACGACAGAAAGTGAGTAATATACTAATATGTAACAACCTGTGCAAGGTGCAGCTGTTGAGCTCGTTTATGATGATGAGCATGGGCAAGACGGACGAGGAAAGGGCGGAGGGGAGGAAGCAATCGTTTGCTGCTGCGGAGGTCCTCGAGAAGGCACTGAAGGGGTGCTCCAAGGGGAGACCATTCTTCGGAGGCGACAGCGTCGGTTACGTTGACATCGTGCTCGGAGGCTTCGTCGCGTGGGTTCACCTGATCGATGTCTCTACTGGCTCGAAGCTGTTCGATGCCGGAAAGACCCCGCTCCTGGCAGCGTGGCTGGAGCACTTCGGCTCGTTGGATGCCGCCAGAGCTGTCATGCCGGACGTGGAGAGGCTGATCGGGCTCAGCAAGATGAGGCAGGCCTAACCAGCACGGGCGAGGCAACTGAAGTTGCTGAGGGCGTGGGCGTTTGCTGCGTAGTGCGTACAGTTTGTGATTGCAGTTCGAGTAAAAAAACACATAGAATTTATCTTTGCGCGTACAGAAAAAATGGATCGGAGTTTCTGATACTTTTTCTTGTACGCGCTATAGTTTTTTTTATATAAACATATCTGATAGTATAATAATATAGTTGAGTTTACTTGATGTCTTTTGGGATTTAGATGCCATCAAATTGTGCCCCCCAAATTCCAGTTCGCATCTGGCTGATATAACGAGACTTTGCTTTTGGTCAAGGATGAGTAGACGTCACTGATTGCACGTCTCAGTCTTCGGTCATGTGGAAATATAAGACATTATCATCATTTAGCCAAAAGAACAAGAACGATACCATAAAACTAGTTTAAGCAGCAATGCTTAGACGCTGCCAAGAAACACGTCGACGATGACGTAATGTCTCTTTGAAGCTGGAAGCGTGGGAAATCTCCGTGTCGTCAGAAGTGAGCTCATGAGACCCAAAATTAAAATTGATTGCCGGCATGGACAGTGCTCATAGTTTCTTGGATCCTAGTCCAAGTAAAAGTTTCTAGATACTTCCGTCGACACTGAGAAAAAAACGTGGAATGCAAAAAAAAAAACAAGAGTGCCTGTGTGTGGCCATCCCATCTGAGCCTAACTCTATATAGACGGCAGGGCACTTCCCCCTCCTCGATCACCATTCACCAAGAACAACACGACGAAAACACGCACTAGAATTTACCTGAGACGTCGAGGCATCAGCAATGGCCGGAGGCGACGATCTTAAGCTGCTCGGCATGTGGGCCAGCCCGTTCGTGCTGCGGGTGCAGATCGCCCTAAGCCTGAAGGGCCTGACCTACGAGTACGTCGAAGAGGATCTCGGCAACAAGAGCGAGCTCCTGCTGAGCTCCAACCCGGTGCACAAGGCGGTGCCGGTGCTCTTCCACGGCGGCAAGCCCGTCTGCGAGTCCTCGGTCATCCTGCAATACATCGACGAGGCCTTCGCCGGCACCGGCCCGTCCCTCCTCCCCGCCGACCCCTACGACCGCGCCGTCGCTCGCTTCTGGGCTGCCTACATCGATGACAAGGTACATACGCATCATCACCTCAAAATAAATAATCATCCAACCAATCGCCTTGGCTGCAACAAGATATATGGTTTCGTTGACCGATGGTGTATGTGGACCTGCAGATGCTGGCAGCTTGGACCCAGGCGTCGAGGGGCAAGACGGAGGAGGAGAGGGCCGAGGGGATGAAGCAGTCTCTCGCCACGGTGGAGACCCTGGAGGGAGCCCTGAGGGATTGCGGCAAGGGGAAGCCCTTCTTCGGCGGCGACAGCGTCGGGTTCGTGGACGTCGTGCTTGGCGGCCTGCTCGGGTGGGTGCGAGCGAACGAGGAGCTGCAGGGCTTCAAGCCCTTGGATTCCGAGAGGTATCCGCTCCTGGCGGCGTGGGGGGAGCGGTTCTGGTCGCTGGAAGCCGTGCAGCCAGTCATGCCGGACGTGAGCAGGCTGATCGAGTTCGGCAAGGTGTTGAAGGCCCGTCAAGCGGCGGCGGCAGCCGGTGCCGGGAACTGAAGGAACGTCTTGACTGACTCTTTGAGCTCCTCCTCTGTTTCAGCTCCTTTCTGTTCGATGGGAAAATAAGGCATGGTGTTGCTGACTTGCAGTGTTTGTTAGTTTCTATGGGGCCGTTGGGGAATGAGTGTTGCCATGGATGTCTTAGGGAGTTTAGTTAAGCAGGTATTTTGTGTAGCACTATATTTATTGGGGAATGGTTGTTAGCTTAGAGTATAAAAGGTGTGTTTTAGCGTGTTGATGTACTTTATAAAAAATATATATCACCGTTATCGTCTACTTGTAGGTGATTGTACTGTGTACCCAATATTTTAAATGATATGTCTTTCAAACAATTTTATTAATTCTTGTAATATCCAGAGATATGGGTAGCTGTCTTTGAATCGGTCCAAGAAACAAAATATAATGTCTACTAAGAAAGTCAACTCAAACATGCAACAGTCTTAGACTATTCCCAGTGGGAATTTCATTTTTATGTTTCCAGAAATATCACATAAGCAAGTACTCCCTCAGTATAGGAATTAGAAGTCCAAGTCATTTTGAACAACGACACGGTCTCCAAAACGTAACTTTGACTCTTTATTTTGATAAAAATATTTATTAAAAAATAATATATCTATACTTTTATAAAAATATTGTGAAAGACAAATCTATTGATATAGTTTTCACATTTCCAAACTCAACGACTTACAAGTTATTCATGGTTTATATTCCCAATGTTTGACTAAAACCTTGTCCAAAACGACATCTAAATCCTATACGGAGGGAGTAGACAATTAATTATTAGATGAAATGGTCCATGCAATGCAATGTTTCATTTTGGTGTTTCATAGACAATGCATGCAAGAGACAAACTTGTTGGAAACCGTGTATACACAATTTCATCTAGATGAAATCTATTTCATCTCTCTCATCATTAACTCTTTGCCATATCATCTAAAATACTGACTTGGCATCCTATTTAATGGGCATGAAAAACTACTAGCCTTATACTTTCCTCTCGCTAGTCATGTTGACTCCTCGCTCCTTTCCCTTTCTCCGTATCAATTACTGCGAAGGGCCTTCAGCGCTTTTGTTTTTTTAAAATGAATCTATATTTATTTCTATATAAAATGAGAGTTATTTACTAATTAAAACTTGTGTAATTTTGATTAGATTATAGAGAAATATCATAACATCTAGGATACCAAATAGATGCACCGCCAAGACATATTTAAGGCTGTATTCAACGGAATGGATTTGATGTTGTGGATATTAATTCTTTTTTCTATAAATTTGATCAAACTTAGATAAGTTTCGTTTAGGATATCTAAAGTGATCTATAATTTCGAATAAAAGAAATAGAAAATATCTGCACAAACAGTGGAGTTATTTCCATATATATGGCCAGTCTTAGTGCATAGTTTCAACTTGTTGACGTAAAATCCGCACCTCACGCCAAGCACACAGCAAGCCGAACAAAGCTGGCTTCAAACGTGGCCCGGGCTTTCGAATCCGGAAGCGTGCCATTCAGTTTGCCTGAAAACTAACAAAGGGATAAAAACGTTTAGATTAAAACCTGGAACGTGCCGGGTGAGACCAGACAGTTCCATGTTTGCGGCGTTGAAGCCAATCTCGAAAGACATATAGCTACAGGGAAGCTATCTGTCGGCAGTTAAAACCTCATTCGGCAATCGGCAAGGCACGCAAGGAGCGCACTGCCGAATGCGTGACGTAAGCATGACGAAAGATCGGCTTTCAACCGAATGAACACGTACTCATAGCCGATTAACGAGAAACAGAGCATGATAAATAAATAAAAGGGTGAAACATGATCATAAATTCGCAGTAAACAAAGAATGCATAGGCCGAAAGCAGCACCCGTCAAGCATGATAACAAAACAAGTTAATCCACCGCATGATACGACTTGTTTGTAACCACGCCACTAATCAGATTAGATTAATCCACCGCATGATACAATCTAACCATGAAAAGCTAAAAGCACTCAATGTTTAGTTACGAACCCACAACACAGTCACGAATTTACATTGAAAACAAGAATGCATAGGCCGAAAGCAGCACCCGTCAAGCATGACAACGAACGAGTTAATCCACCGCATGATACAACTCGTTTGAGGCCACACCACCAATCAAATTAGATCAATCCACCGCATGATACAACCTAATCGTGAAAGGCTAAAAGCATTCATTGTCCAATGCAAACCCACGAACACAAGTTCACTCATGAGAGCACTGCCGAATACGGCTATTTAGCCGAATCGGGATCCATGGCGAAGGAACAAGCCTAATCGGTAAAGATAAATCTATCAGATCGAATCGAATTCTAATCCACCGGATGATTAGCTCTAAGACGACCCAAAAACCTGCATCTACCGCATGATACCCGGTTCTGTCAAGATCTACACAATGCCGACAAGCTTGAACCCGCGACACGTAGCAACCTAGATCGGTTTCGGATTCGGCTATGAGGGGATAAGTCGTCACACCGTAAAGCAGAGCCGATTCTAGCCGATCTAGATTGGGCAAAGGTGTGTTGCATGAATTAAGCACATAGTAAAAAAGGAGCAACACGGGGTAACTTAATGAATCTGCTAGATCTTGCCGAAATCTAACAGAGCCGATAACTTGGTCCATACTAGATCTTAGCCCACCGCATGGCTCATGACCTAACAGAGGAACCTTCTTGAAACCACAACTTAAATCCACCGGATGATACTAAGCATGGTAACAAGACTACTTGCATCAAAGCTTAAATCCACCGCATGATACTAAGCATGATACAAGGTTGCCGGTACTTACGGAGGTCGACGGATCGATGACTCCTCTCGAAGAACTCGACGACTCGACTAAAGGACTCGATGTTGGCACGGGGCCGGTTTGTTGTACGATTGATTGTATATCCTTTTACAACTGCCATGGGTTTATATTTATACCCAGGTCTTGATACAACTCCTAGTCGGACACGACTACAACACTCGTTTCTAAAAATAAATGACGAATCTTCGTGCCCATATTGCTTTCCTTGTTCGAACCGGCCTTTTCCTTATATTGATCCACGTCATCACGCCCTCTTGAATGTTACTTCTTTTCGCCTGCGGAATAACGCCTCTGCCGAATGATGACGCGTTCCCGACCGCAGAGTGCCTTTGCCGAATGCTTCAGAGAAATTCCCTTAGCCGAATGGCATCCTTCCACCAAATCCGGCCCACATGTCAGCCTCTTCCTGGTGCCAATTTTTGGTGTCAACACATGCCCCTTCAATTTCGGGATAAAGGATACTTTTATCTCGGAATTGACCAGGAATCCCCAACACTTCAAGCTGAATCTGTTCGACATTCGCTTTCCGCTTCTGCAATCTGCTCAATCTCAACCTTGTCCCCTAACTGATATTATTCTGCTGCCCCTTTTGTAAACTTGCAGCGCGTGATGCCGAACTCGATCGGCTAAAGGCGCTGGCGAATGAGCTGGCGGACAAGGTGAATGCTCCTGGGGACACACCAGAAGCTCGCCTCGGCGCGGTGGCGGGCCGCATCGATGAGGTGGCCTCGCACGGCATCCGTCTGGGCACTGCCGCAGGCCTAGTCGCCATGTCGACGCACACCGGTACCGACTACTCCAGGCTACCGACCGGCTTCGCTAATGGTAACCCGGAGGAGATCGATGACATCGAGGCTTACTCTCCCTTGCGAATTCAGCTTTGAGACTGGATGCACTGATGTACAATCTGTAGCAATTTTTAATGCCTTTATCCAGCCCTGCATCCTGCCAGCCGAATTCTGTGGAGGGAGGCTAGTCCAAAGCACTTATGAATATTATCAGCCAAACATGATGGCTAGACAGTTGGGATGTGGTCAAGTGCCCCCCAGGCTATTCTTCCATGAATTCCTCAGGCCTAGGGAGATTGTCAAGGATTCCACAGAAACAAGAAGGATTTTTACTTATAAATGCTGTGGAACTATTTATGCACCTGATCCTTTTGTGCCAATAATATCTGCCCATCCTTCCTTCACTCTCTGGTGGCAAGAATTCCATGATCATATCTTCAACATGCCAATCCATCCCTTCTGCCTCGAATTAATGCCTGATTATCAGCCAACTGTAGAGGTAATATGCTCATTCCTTCATCTGTCTTAATAACATTAACCCCAATCGATTCTGACTCTATTATTTCGCAGGACATAACCCCTACCCCTCTTGCCAGGGTAATTTTATACAAAACTGCAGGCCCAATCTCTGCTTTGGGGCACCAATCTCCTACCTTGGCTCAGCTGATGGCTAGACAAGCTTCTTCAGATCCAATACTCACTAGACCATCATCTGTCAAGAGGAAAACCCTCCTTATAGCTGCTCCCTCGGTTGCAAAGAAGAAAAGAACAAGTAGCACAGCAAAATCAAGGTCAGAGTCTTTTTTCTTTGACTATAATGCTTTTGGTGTTTTGCTCAGCTTTATTTCTTTTTGATTTCAGGCCAGAGAACAGCAGCCAGCAATCGGTACAGGTCCTGCCGATGCTTCAATGATTGGTAAAATTTCTCACTATTTCGTCTTTAAAATTCCTCCCCATCGGCATTGATTCTTTTTTCAGTTTCAGAGCAAATCTCAATAGACCCAATCTTGGAGAGTTCTTCTTCTCATCAAGAACTAGCTTTAGCTTCACTTGATGTTTCTCAGCCAGAAGTCTCTTCTCCACCAAAAGATCTTCCAAGCTCTCCTCAGCATGACATACAAGAATTTTTGCCCGAGCTTGAGCCGCCCTCTCTCTCCATCCAAGAGATTAGGAATGAGGTAGAGATAATTTCTCAGTCTCTCCAGTTCTTTATTCAATGGATAATCATTAATTCGGCAATATCTTTTTCCAGGAGAAAATAACTTCATCACCCAGCTACTCATTTCCTTTGGATGATCTCGTTGCCGAACAAGTAGAGGAAATTTCTTCTAATCAGGCTTTATCAGAAGAAACCCAGGCAAAACTAAAGGAAATCTTATCCTTCCTGCACAAAGACATCCAGGATCAAGTCAAGGATGCTGATCTTCTGCGAGATATGCTCGAGCCCATTGAACAAAACCTTCCTGTTGATATTCAAGCTTCTTTGGAACCAATCTCTCAATTGGATCAACAATTTGCAACTTTGTAGTCTCACCAATCTTTGCTTTCTTCCTCGCTTTATTGTGAACAACACATTCGGCAAAGCTTAGTCGTAACAGCGTCAGACCCGAAAAACGACCTAACACAACACAGCCGAATCCAATTCAATAGAACCGAACCCGATTCGGCATGAATCCCAAACGACACGGCAACTGCTCGGTTCGTGGGGCTTTCCACCTTCCGAAATTTTGGGATGCGCGCCACGATCCCCGACCACGATCTGACCCATGAGGGGCCATTCGGTAAGCCCACAATGCTTCATTGAGTACCGAATGCCACCTAACTGAAGATAAACAGCTCAAGACGAAGCTCTCTGCTCTGACAAAATCCCAAGAAGCAGGCAAAAATCTTTTGGAGACCATTAATAGAATGATATCTGATGCTAAAGATGTAATCTCCAAGTACTTGGGTGTGTAGTTGTATCGAATATTTAATTAGCCGAATGTCTTACCAACTTTGTAGTCTCACCAATCTTTGCTTTCTTCCCCGCCTTATTGTGAACACTATCACATGCTCCATCATGTTCGACATACCCATTATTGCACTCTATGACATAGCCGAATCCCATCCAGTCAAAGCCGAATACGACTCGATAAGAATCCCAAACGACATGAGAACCGATCGGCTGGAAAATCCTTTCCACCTTCCGAACTCTTCGGAATACGCGCCACGATCTTTGGCCACGATTTCCTCTGCGGGTCCTATAAATAAACACCCAGGCAGCCCACAGTTTCTCATCAAGCTCTTCGTCTTCCAAGTTCTTGCCGGCTCAAGTCATATCTTTCCCCATCCACAGTAACTCCGAGGAACCTCCAATGGCCGACAACAACAGGAGGCGCCCGGCCGTCGATGAGGCCGAAGGAAGTCGCGCCGGCGCCCGCCGCAGGTGATTGGCTGCTTGCTTCTCTCTGCTCTTCTCGAGATTTCCTTCCTCTTTCTTGACGAATCTCTTTGTTCTTTCAGGGTAATCCAATGGATTGCCGGCGCTGGTGCGCCAGTTGCAGCTCCAGCCGCTGCTCCTGCGGCATCTTCGAGTTCGTCCAATCGATCTCTTGAATCGGACGATTACCGCTACACGGACGGCGATGCCCGCCGATTCAAAGCGGAGCGTGACGATACTCGCCGCGAGTTGGAGGCTATCTCCAAGCAAGCCGGGATTGCTGACCTCTAATGGCAGCACGAGCGCAAGCAGCTGCTCGAAGTCATTGATGGTGAGTCCTGCAATCTGCTCAATCTCAATCTTGTCCCCCAACTGATATTATTCTGCTGCCCCTTTTGTAACCTTGCAGCGCGTGATGCTGAACTTGATCGACTGAAGGCGCTGGTGGATGAATTGGCGAACAAGGTGAATGCTCCTGGGGACACACCAGAAGCCCGCCTCGGTGCGGTGGCGGGCCGCATCGATGAGGTGGCCTCGCACGGCATCCGTCTGGGCACTGCCGCAGGCCTGGTCGCCATGTCGACGCACACCAATACCGACTACTCCAGGCTATCGACCGGCTTCGCTAATGATAACCCGGAGGAGATTGACGACATCGAGACCTCCATAGATCGCCTTGATGCTCATGGCGCCGCCATTGCCGATTCCATTCATCCCCAGTCTGTTTTGAACAGGCTCTTTCAGTAGTTTGTACTAGGGATTTATGGAATTTCGGCAATAAAACTTATCTTTTGTGATCTTGCATGAACATCTGATGTAGTATATTTTTGTGCTAAGGGCAATACATTCAGTACTGGCCATTTTCCTTTTCTGTCAACATTTGTTCTGAAGGCGATTTCTTCCCGAAAATCGGCTGTTCGGCAAATTAATATATCAATCACCGATCGATTTCAACACTGGGATAATACCTTTTCAAATATCTTCCATTTATAGCAGAAGCAAATTCTTCTCCCAATAATGTCTTCAAAATATATGCATTTCCAGGCACGCATCTAACCACTCTCTTTATCCAATGAATCATCAATAGTTCGGCAATATCCCTTTCAGGAGAAAACCACTTCTTCAACCAGCTATTCATTTGCTGTGGATGACCTAGTTGCCGAACATACCTTCTTATTGTAATACTTAGCAACTCGTATTTTGTTTCTCTCGATATTTTCCAAGGCCCTGAGACGAATCATATGTAAATCTTCTAATTCGTCCATCATTAAATCTTTATAATCTTTAGAACTTAAATCCTTTTGCAACTTTATTCTCCTTGAGTCTAATTGTATTTCCCATGGCAAGATAGCATGATGCCCATACACCAACTCATAGGGAGACGTCTGTGTAGCCCCATGTGGAGCCATTCGGTAAGCCCATAAAGCCTCACTGAGTACCGAATGCCACTTTCTCGGCTTCTGATCAATCTTCTTCTGTATAATTTTAATCATAATCTTGTTAGAAGCCTCTGCCTGACCATTAGCTTGGGCATAATAAGGAGAAGAATTCAATAATTTGATGCCCATACTTTCAGCAAAATCTCTGAATTCTGAAGATGTAAATTGAGTCCCTTGATCAGTGGTGATTGTCTGAGGAATCCCAAATCTGTAAATGATGTGTTCTTTAACAAATTCAACCATATTCTCCGACGTCACCTTCTTTAATGGAATTGCCTCAACCCACTTGGTAAAATAATCGGTTGCCAAAAGCACAAACTTATGCCCCTTGCTAGATGGAGGATTTATTTGGCCAATCAAATCTATTCCCCATCCTCTGAATGGCCATGGCTTGACAATGGGATTCAAAACCGATGCCGGAACTCTCTGAATATTTCCAAATTTCTGACAGTCTTGACATCCTTTATAATATTCAAAACAATCTTCCAACATTGTCGGCCAGTAATATCCAGTTCTTCTAATAACCCACTTCATTCGGTAGGCCGATTGATGTGCTCCACACAACCCATCATGTACTTCACCCATCAGCCTTTTTGCTTCTTCATGATTTAGGCAATGTAACAGCACTCCATCCAGGGATTTATAATACAAATTATCATCAAGAAGAACAAACTTTAAAGCTTTATACCTGAGCTTTCTAGAAACCTTTCGGGACGGATTCTCCAGATAATCGGCAATCTCTTTTCTCCAATCATCTTCTGCCAGATTACTCCCGAATGCATATACATCACTAGCAAAAACTTCTCGAAGCTCTTTATAACCTGATGCACTTTGGGCCAATCTATTTGCTTCTCCATTATCCCCTCTAGGAATGTGTTGTAGAATTACTGACCGAAAGCTCTTCAATATTTCTTTGCATTCTTCATAGTAATTCCTCAAGATATCACTTTTGCATTCATATTCACCATTCAATTGTTTTATGACCAATTCTGAATCTCCAAAAATTTCAACCGCAATGGCCTTTGCTTCTTTCAAATATTGGAGCCCTTTGAGCAATGCCTCATACTCAGCTTGATTGTTAGTAACAGCAGATTGAATAGGAACAGCAAACTCAAATGTTTCTCCTTTGGGTGAAATTAATAAGATACCTGCTCCACCACCTTTGTTGCATGAAGATCCATCGAAGAATAACACCCAAGGAACAATGTTAAGCAAATTTATCGATGTATCATGATGTTCAGTAATGAAATCGGCAATAATCTGTCCCTTAACAGCCTTTGCCGATTCAAACCTTAACTCAAATTCAGACAAAGCTAAAATCCATTTGCCAATCCTTCCGTTCAAAATCGGCATAGACAACATGTGTTTTATCACATCAAACCTTGAATACACAATGCATTCGGCATGTAGTAAGTAGTGCCGAAATTTTGTACAGGAGTAGTAAACACATAAGCAAAGCTTCTCTATAGCCGAATACCTTGTCTCTGGATCTAGTAACTTTCGGCTAAGGTATGCAACTACTCTTTCCTTCCCTTCAAATTCTTGAATGAGGGCCGATCCAATAGTTTGGGCATCGGCCGCCACGTACAACTTGAAAGGCTTGTTCAATTGTGGAGGCACCAATACTGGTGGCTTCTTCATGTACTCTTTTATTTCATTAAAAGCCTTTTGTTGTTCGTCACCCCATACAAACTTTTGATCCTTCTTTATTTTCAATAGTGAGGAAAAGGGCAACACCTTTTGTGACAAGTTTGATATGAATCTTCTCACAAAATTTATCTTGCCAAGCAGTGATTGTAGCTCTTTAAGATTAGTTGGAGGAACAATTTCATCAATTGCCTTCATGCTTTTCTTACCAACTCCTATTCCTCCTTCATGTATCAAAAATCCCAGAAACTCTCCAGCCGAAACTCCAAAAGCACACTTGTTCGGGTTCATCTTAAGCCCATGCTTCCTGGTGCATTCTAGAGTTTTCCTTATGTCGGCCAAATGAGACTCATGATCCAGTGACTTGATCACTACATCATCAATATATATTTCCACAATCTTGCCGATCAACTCATGAAAAATATAATTCATAGCCCTTTGATAAGTTGCACCGGCATTTTTCAATCCAAAGGTCATGACAACCCATTCAAACAACCCTATGTGTCCAGGACACCTGAAAGCTGTCTTTACTATATCTTCCAATGCCATATAAATCTGATTGTATCCTGCGTTACCGTCCATGAAACTGAGCACTTTGTATCCAGCAGCAGCATCAACCAATGAATCAGCAACAGGCATTGGATATCCATCCATGGGTGTAGCCTTGTTTAAGTCTCTAAAGTCTATGCAAACCCTCATCTTTCCATTTTTCTTATAGACAGGAACAATATTAGAGATCCAATCCGCGTATTTACAGGGCCGAATGAAATTTGCATCTAGTAATCTTTCAATCTCCTTTTTCACATCGGCCAACACTTCTTCCTTGTAGATTTTTCGGGGTGGTTGCTTGTAAGGTCTGTATCCAGGTTTGATTGGCAACCGATGCTCAACAATAGAACGGTCTAGACCAGGCATCTCCGAATAATCCCAAGCAAAGCAGTCCTTGTATTCCTTTAACAATGTTACCAACTTTTCTTTGAAAACCGAATCCAAGTTAGCACTGATAAATGTCGGCCTTGGCTTGTCACCATCTCCAATGTCCACTTCTTCTAATTTATCGGCCGACACAAATCCACGTCCTAATTTTCCATCAGTTCCATCAATTGGATTTTCCATCAAAAATTACTATGAGAGCCGACTGCTTCGATCGGCTGTTGATCACTGCTGGCTGGTGCCACAGGACCTTCTCCCCAGTCTTTGCCTGAGAAACAATCTATGCCTTGATATTCCCAGAAAGCTGGTTCCATATTTGCCACGCTTATTGAATCATCTGCTTGGACAATCTCCACCTCATCATCTATCCACTGAATAAGCTGTTGATGCATAGTAGATGGAATACAACAATTTGCATGAATCCAATCTCTTCCAAGCAGCAAGCTATATGCCCCTTTGCCCTCAATGACAAAGAAAGTCGTAAGCAGAGTCTTGGACCCAATCATCAGATCAACATGTACGCATCCCTTGGTGTCCGAAGGATTTCCAGCAAAATCATTTAGAATTATGCTCGTTGGTGTCAAATCTCTAAGACCCATACCAAGCTTCCTGAATGTGGTATATGGCATTACATTGACAGCAGCTCCTCCATCGACAAACATCTTGGTCAATGGTTTGCCATTAACATATCCCTTCAAGTACAGTGGCTTCATGTGCCGATTCTGGGTTGGCTTCTCAAAAACAGCTTGTTTGTTCAACATCAATTGTGCCATTAGCCCAAATCGTTCGGCATCATTTATATCGGGCAATATTTCTTCCTGTACAATTTGATCAGCTGGAGCCATAAATTCATTCGGCAGAAAACATACCATACATGTAGGAGCCGAATGACCATGTTCGTCAGGCCTGTCTTTTGGGAGCCATATTGATTTCACCCTAGGCCTTGCTTGCTTTAATTCTTGATTCCTCAGGCGTTGAACTCTTCTCTTCTGACTCCTTCTTAAACCAGGTGGACACCACTGTCCTTTTTGCCAAACATACTCACGGTCTTCTTCCTCATGATCAATCCATCTGCAATCAGCATGTCTCTTTCTTGGTTGATCATCAAAACGCCGATCATCACTAAGATGCACCCTACCAATTCTTTCATGGACAGATCGGCGATTGGCAACATTTTGCCTATGTTCGACATACCCATTATTGCACTCAGGACAGTTATTCTTTGTAGGCAGCTTTAAACCTTCGTTCCAACAGTGTCTGAAGAATGCACACCCCCAATGCGCTCGTTCCTGCTCTCGAGCATACTCTTCTTGTTCTTCCTCAAACCTTTCTTCTTCGCGCCTTCTTTTCTCCTCCTCGTATTCACGCCTTTGAAAACGCTCTTTTTCTTGCTGACGCTGCCATTTGTTGAGGAGAATACGTGTAGTAACTCTAGGTCTAAAGGATTCTCCCACTTCAAATCGGCTATTCGGGAACCGAAGATCTTTCTGGCGAATCTGTTCAATTGTGATCTGCCGAGTAGGATCAACTGAACCATCCTGCCCTGCCTTCTTTGAGGTTAAAACTTTCAATCTTCCCTTTTCTCCAGATGGAACAGCATTTACCATATTAACCGAGAACCCGATCATATTCTGAGGGAAAGGGTTACTGTCCAGTTTCATTTTGTTGTCGAATTTCAAATGTCCTTCCTGGATAGCTTTCTGAATCTTCATCCTAAAGACTCTGCATTCATTAATGGAATGAGAATTTCTATCATGAAACCCACAGTACCTCTTATCTTTCACTCCATCGGGCCGAAGCATAGAATGCCCCTCTGGCAATTTGATTCGGCCTTCTTTCACCAGGAACTCAAACAATTTGTCTGCCTTAGTCACATCAAAATCATATGTTCCTTTCATCTGTTTGATCCATCTTTGAGTCATTGTAACTGGTTCTTTGCTCCACACTATCTCTGCTGCAGCTATTTCCTCGCTATCTTCATACTCATCTTCTTGATCTGCTCTTTCAAGGAATTGGTTATAGATGTCAGCTACATCATTATTTTTAGCAAATCTGACATCTTTCTTGAAACCATACGCCTGGTTACTCATCAAGGCCAATCTGTGCGACAACTGGCCCAAATCATCAAACTCCATCCCGAACAGCTTCTCCCGAATGGCAGGCAGCATGCCAGCTACAGCCATACCAGCCAGCTGGTCATCAGGTATGTTCAGAGAAAAGCACATACTCTTAGTTTCCCTAAACCTCCTGAGGAACTCTGTAGGTGTTTCATTATTCCTCTGCCTTAAGCTGGTCAAATCAACCAACTTTTTCTCGGTACTGCCAATGTAGTAATGAGCATGGAATTTCTGTTCCAGGTCCTTCCAAGTACAGATCGACTGAGCAGGCAAAGAAGCAAACCACGTAAAAGCTGAACCCGTCAGTGACAAAGGAAAGTATCTAATTCTGAAAGCCTCATCTGCCGAAGCCTCTCCAAGCTGCATCAGATATCGAGCTATATGTTCCACAGTACTTGTATCATCTTGTCCTGAAAATTTAGTAAACTCTGTAGGCACCTTGACTCTATTCGGCAATGATACCCTTTGGTACCATTCAGGGAAAGGAGACGAGTACATGTATCCCTGATTTTTAGGCTTCAGACCGAATTGATTTTGCAATACATCGGTCATTTTTTGCACCATGAGGTCAATACTGGTGTCTTGATTCCCTGGTCTCCCAGCAAGCATGCCTGCAGTACCAACGTACCCAGGATTCGGGAGGGCGTCGATAGCATTGTAATCCATAAACTCTGAATATCCGTTTCCATATAAATCCCTCTGCAGTCTGTTGTTCAAGGGAGATATCTTGTAAGCAGAAGCAGGCGGATTCCCTGTGGTGCCGAATGCCATATCACCGTATGTGCGAGTTTTCGGCAGTGCAAGCTGAGGATCTTGCCGAATCGGTTGTCCATTTATATCTTTAACACCAGAACCTCCAGTTTCATCAGCATTTCCTTTACCATGTGGTTTCTGAACTGGTGCTTGAACATTGAAGTATGTCGGGCCACCCAATTGCCCATGTGTCTGCTCAAAGGGTTTATCCACATGCTGACCAAAAATGCTTATCATTGTATGCCGAAAACTGTTTAAGAACGCAGCATTGTGATTGGTCATTGTCTCTCCCAAAGCTTTGTATAACAAGCCCGAGAATCTCTCCCTCTCTTCTTCTTCAGTAAGATCAGATTGCCCAGGAAGGAGAACTCTTGGCAGATCGGACTTGAGAAAAGGTGCACCACTCCTGTTCTTGGCGAAAGACAGTAAACATTTGTTAATGAATTGACTAGCAGCAGCCTTTACCATCTGTTGATGCTCTTCAGACAATTCTTCCAAAGTGACATCCATGATGTCGCTCAACTCAGGCATCTTGAAAACTTGTGTGTGTCCCACCGGGCGTGCCAAAAAGTGTGTTGACGTAAAATCCGCACCTCACGCCAAGCACACAGCAAGCCGAACAAAGCTGGCTTCAAACGTGGCCCGGGCTTTCGAATCCGGAAGCGTGCCAGTCAGTTTGCCTGAAAACTAACAAAGGGATAAAAACGTTTAGATTAAAACCTGGAACGTGCCGGGTGAGACCAGACAGTTCCATGTTTGCGGCGTTGAAGCCAATCTTGAGAGACATATAGCTACAGGGAAGCTATCTGTCGGCAGTTAAAACCTCATTCGGCAATCGGCAAGGCACGCAAGGAGCGCACTGCCGAATGCGTGACGTAAGCATGACGAAAGATCGGCTTTCAACCGAATGAACACGTACTCATAGCCGATTAACGAGAAACAGAGCATGATAGATAAATAAAAGGGTGAAACATGATCATAAATTCGCAGTAAACAAAGAATGCATAGGCCGAAAGCAGCACCCGTCAAGCATGATAACAAAACAAGTTAATCCACCGCATGATACGACTTGTTTGTAACCACGCCACTAATCAGATTAGATTAATCCACCGCATGATACAATCTAATCGTGAAAGGCTAAAAGCATTCATTGTCCAATGCAAACCCACGAACACAAGTTCACTCGTGAGAGCACTGCCGAATACGGCTATTTAGCCGAATCGGGGTCCATGGCGAAGGAACAAGCCTAATCGGTAAAGGTAAATCTATCAGATCGAATCGAATTCTAATCCACCGGATGATTAGCTCTAAGACGACCCAAAAACCTGCATCTACCGCATGATACCCGGTTCTGTCAAGATCTACACGATGCCGACAAGCTTGAACCCGCGACACGTAGCAACCTAGATCGGTTTCGGATTCGGCTATGAGGGGATAAGTCGTCGCACCGTAAAGCAGAGCCGATTCTAGCCGATCTAGATTGGGCAAAGGTGTGTTGCATGAATTAAGCACATAGTAAAAAAGGAGCAACACGGGGTAACTTAATGAATCTGCTAGATCTTGCCGAAATCTAACAGAGCCGATAACTTGGTCCATACTAGATCTTAGCCCACCGCATGGCTCATGACCTAACAGAGGAACCTTCTTGAAACCACAACTTAAATCCACCGGATGATACTAAGCATGGTAACAAGACTACTTGCATCAAAGCTTAAATCCACCGCATGATACTAAGCATGATACAAGGTTGCCGGTACTTACGGAGGTCGACGGATCGATGACTCCTCTCGAAGAACTCGACGACTCGACTAAAGGACTCGATGTTGGCTGATTGAAAGTTTTAACCTCAAGGAAGGTGAGACAGGATGGCTCAGTTGATCCCACTCGACAGATCACAATTGAACAGATTTGCCAGAAAGATCTTCGGTTTCCGAATAGCCGATTTGAAGTGGGAGAATCCTTTAAACCTAGGGTTACTACACGCATTCTCCTCAACAAGTGGCAGCGTCAGCAAGAAAAAGAGCGTTTTCAAAGGCGTGAATACGAGGAGGAGAAAAGAAGACGCGAAGAAGAAAGGTTTGAGGAAGAACAAGAAGAATATGCTCGAGAGCAGGAACGAGCACATTGGGGGTGTGCATTCTTCAGACACTGTTGGAACGAAGGTTTGAAGCTTCCCACATGGAATAATTGTCCTGAATGCAATAATAGGTATGGATATGTTGAGTATAGGCACAATGATGTCAATCGCCGATCTGTCCATAAAAGAATTGGCAGGATACATCCTAGTGATGATCGGCGTTTTGATGATCAACCAAGAAAGAGGCATGCTGATTACAGGGCCACGTTTGAAGCCAGCTTTGTTCGGCTTGCTGTGTGCTTGGCGTGAGGTGCGGATTTTACGTCAACACACTTTTTGGAACGCCCGGTGGGACCCACAAGCTTCGAAGATGCCTGAATTAAAAGACATTCTGGATGTCACTTTCGAAGAATTATCTGATGAACATCAACACCTGACGAACATGGTCATTCGGCTCCTACGTGTATGGTATGTTTTTTGCCGAATGAATTCATGGCTCCAGCTAACCAAATTGTACAGGAGGAGATATTGCCTGATATAGATGCAGCCGAACGATTTGGGTTAATGGCACAATTGGTGTTGAACAAACAAGCTGTTTTTGAGAAGCCAGCCCAGAATCGGCACATGAAGCCACTATACTTGAAGGGATATGTTAATGGCAAACCGTTGACCAAGATGTTTGTCGATGGAGGAGCTGCTGTCAATGTAATGCCATATACCACATTCAGGAAGCTTGGTATGGGTCCTAGAGATTTGACACCAACGAGCATAATTCTAAATGATTTTGCTGGAAATCCTTCGGACACCAAGGGATGCGTACATGTTGATCTGATGATTGGGTCCAAGACTCTGCTTACAACTTTCTTTGTCATTGAAGGCAAAGGGGCATATAGTTTGCTGCTTGGAAGAGATTGGATTCATGCAAATTGTTGTATTCCATCTACTATGCATCAACAGCTTATTCAGTGGATAGATGATGAGGTGGAGATTGTCCAAGCAGATGATTCAATAAGCGTGGCAAATATGGAACCAGCTTTCTGGGAATATCAAGGCATAGATTGTTTCTCAGGCAAAGACTGGGGAGAAGGTCCTGTGGCACCAGCCAGCAGTGATCAACAGCCGATCGAAGCAGTCGGCTCTCATAGTAATTTTTGATGGAGAATCCAATTGATGGAACTGATGGAAAATTAGGACGTGGATTTGTGTCGGCCGATAAATTAGAAGAAGTGGACATTGGAGATGGTGACAAGCCAAGGCCGACATTCATCAGTGCTGTATTCCTAATGTTTGACTCAAACCTTGTCCAAAACGACTTCTTTTACCAAACCGGAGGGAGTACGTGATAGCTCTCCCGAGGTGCATAACTCAGCCGCCTCCCTTAATGACAATACTTCACCCGAGATAAACCCTTCAGATACCCTGCACGCCCACCCCCTGGCCAAAGATCACGATATCTTTCCCAGTAAAGCCCCCACTCCTTTCTCTTATCGAAATATTTGTCGTCATTGACTTTTTTCTACAACTTTGACCATTCGTCTTATTCAAAATATTATGCAAGTACCATCCGGTTTTGTTTGTCATATGCTTTACTATTGTAGGTATCTAAAGCTTGACTTACCCTTTTATATATTTACGATAATTTTTTGAATAAGACGAATGGTCAAAGTTGTAAGAAAAAGTCAACGGCGACAAATATTTCGATATGGAGGGAGTACGTCATGTTGACATTTAATCTATACGTGGAAGTGTTTACATATTAGGTAACATAAAAACTACGGATGCTAAAAATATATATGCTGCAAAAACTGTCAAGTACGCACTGATCAACACGTTAAAAAACGTTACACATGTGTACACATAGGTATTTTTCACGTTTGTGTAATGATCCCCATCATGTCCAAAAAAAGATTACAATAATTTCAGGACCAATCATGTTCCAGATCCTGAACCATCAACGAAAAAAATGTTACACTGGATTACGTGATAGCCATCACGTTTCAAATAGAAAAAACCACCTCAAGAATAAAGTTACAAGGAAAGATCATCTTCAGGCAGTGTGCACACGTCCAGCACGGCAGCACACGGCCACCATCAAAACATAGGCACACAGCATGTACACGCGTCCAGACGGCCAGCACCGTGCCGCTAACACGACCACACACGACGTCACGACCAGCACGTCCATGGAAGTTATATTTTTCCTCAAATTTTTAATCAATTAATCTATTACTTGTTAAGATATAATATACTATTAGACCAATAATCCATATTTATTTTGGAGTACCTTAGCAATTACCAAATAAATAGGACACGGTATTGAACGACTATACGTTTAAATGAAACAATATTGCTTATTTAAAACAATCTCTTGCATCTACTCATGGTTAAGACCAGACAAAACAAACATACTGTAACACACATATAACCAAATGGAAGGACCAAATACCCATGCCATCACACAGGGGTATATTGGATTGATGCAGCAGTGGTGACCGCAAACAAGAATTTTATATCTAATTATATGGGCGAGTGACGTATTTTCTAAAATTCTAAGATTTTTTTAGATTTAATAACGAATTTAATTTAACGCATATAAAAATATATTTAATAAACAAAAATATAACCCAAATCACAATTATTTTCATCGACACACTTTCAGGGAAGGTTTCAAACCACAACACTATTTATCCAAGGAACAGATTTAGCAATCCATCAAGCGGAATTTAATAGACAAACTTAGAAGACATACACATTCATTCTAGCAGTTGTACATGTATAGTACACGACACAGTTGATGGACTGACAATAATATGAACTTCTTTTATTACAATTCCTTCTCCACACGTCTCACTAAAATCCCACACATTGCATTCTCACATCAAACCTTCTAACATTACAGGAAAAATTGTAGGTAGCCATTTTCCCGTTCAGAACCCCAAATCAATATTATGATAATATATTTTCTTAATGGATAGAAAATAGCATGTTCTGTGATCCGGTGAATGCGATGTTTCAGAACATTGTAATATATTCGCAGGAGGCAATCGCATACCAATCAGCTCTAGGTGTTTGAGGCCACATCTATCCTGGACAGAATCTCAAATTAATATAAACTGTTCAGCACAGGTTAGAAATTGCTCTAACAGATACACAACCCGAGTATCTAGGAAATAAAATGAAACAAGCAATCAATCGAGATTTCCTTTTACCAACGTAGGCCGACTGATGTCACCAGCCTGATAAACCGACCAAAATCGAACACTGTCATCCTAAAAAAAATGCAGCCATCCATGATTGATGGATATTTGTTAAAACCGCTGCATAATAAAAAAAATGAATCAACCACTATATCCAAAAAGAGTTGGTACTTTCACATTTCTTTTATAGACATGATTATTCATACAGACCATACCACACTCAAATCCGTTACGCCATGATTATTCGCACCCGCCAAGACCCAGGTCCTTGCTTCTTCTTTTATCTTATTGAATAAAGTTAAAAGGTGAGAGCTCCTTTTGGTCAAAAGTTCATTTCTTTCCCTCTGGTCCCAATTTGCCAGGAGCCCAGGAGTGTTAGTGAAGCCTGCTTTGGGGCCCATTCGCAGGAGCCCATCATTTTCCACCACTCCTTGACTATTTGACCACACATTGTTTGACTACAGAATTTGTCAAGCAGTCTGAAAGTACAATTATTTACCAACTCCAAATGATAAACTTCTGCAGAGTTTATGCTAATGTATAGATAGCTTGAGCACAATAAATAAAAAAAGGAGAATTAGTACCTCAAGAAGCAGTTGTGATGAAGTAATCTTGGACTAACTGATCTGGAGTCACAACCAAATTATGCCCGACATGACAAAAAATTCAGTAGCAAATGAAATCAGCCAATGAATCATAAGGGCAACTATTAACTTGCATTATTGCAGCTAAAGACAGTCAAGATTTCTTAAACCCCATCAGAGTTTATGCTAATGGCTGAGTAGCCTGTAAGAATAAAGTTTAGCGGAGCACCATCATGCCGGCAAGCATCAATGCATATGGTTATTTAACATACTAGTTGGTATGTACGTGCCACAGGCACATGTTTTAAAAAGGGCATGAAAAAATCTTAAATTTAATAGAAAGTTGATTGTAATTTAAACAAAATGTTCAATTTGCAAGACACAACAAGTTCTATAAGAGTTGGATGCTGGTCCATTAGGAAATTGGGATTGTGTAGGTGAAGAAAACTTTTAACTACGCATCCCCAAGATTATACGCCATATATACTGCCATACTTAGTGATTATGGCACACGCCATGACATATGTATGTATGGATGTTGGATAGGATTTCCCTTCCATACAGGTTGATGTTAATCACGTGCAATCTAAAAGTTTCGATATATACACCCAGACTTCCTATATTTACATCCAGCCTTCCAAAGCATATGCACGTTAGTTTTTACTTTCTGTTCTTAAGTAGCTATGTGGCACGTGTAAAAAAGTCAAGGATATAGAACTTCTGTTTTCTATAAAAAAATCAGGAATGCACGGCTATATAGAAAAATGATGTATTACAACAAACCATCTCATCTCAATAACAATTATAAAACTGATTAAGTATAAATATGGCCAAACATTTGGTTTGACATGAAAAACAAAAATATTCATACATATATATAGTACTAATTTATTCAAACGCCTCATGCGAGCACTCCCTAGCGGCGACCTCGTACTTGATGGCATCGAGGAGCAGAGAGTACATGCATATTCTATTTCTAACTTCTGCAACAGAACGTCTCATTGTTGAAAGAAGTCAAGCAACGTAGCTTATGACCCTGATATTAATACTCCCTCCGGTTCCATATATTAGAAGTCGTTTAGGACAGCGACACTGTCACCAAAGCACAACTTTGACTTCTCTTTTCTACAAAAATATTTCTTGAAAAGTTATATATGTATATTTTTATGAAAGTAATTTTCAAGATCAATCTAATTATATAATTTTCACATTTTCAAACTCAATGAGTTAAATGTTATAATGAGTTAAATGTTATTCATGATATATATTCCCAATGTTTGACTCAAACCTTGTTCAAAACGACTTCTAATATGGAACCGGAGGAGTATAGATCATAGCGATAATCATAATTTTTGAAGTAAATAACCTTCGAGTGCAGGGAGTATCTAATGATCTCCGGTTTCAAGAAACGTTATGCAAGTACGAGGGAAAGTACCATAGAAGCTCCAAGCCTGGTACGAGGGAAAGTACCATAGAAGCATGTACGCATATAATTGAATGGAACTTTCACATGTATGCATGTATGCAAGTCACAAGCACAACTGGACCAAACTTT
Organism: Echinochloa crus-galli; assembly: GCA_900205405.1. Classification (NCBI taxonomy): domain Eukaryota; kingdom Viridiplantae; phylum Streptophyta; class Magnoliopsida; order Poales; family Poaceae; genus Echinochloa; species Echinochloa crus-galli. The sequence goes on along the minus strand of OAMR01000313.1, from coordinate 968,907 downwards.
AGGTACCTTTGCTGGCGGTGGTATCATCGGCAGCACTTTGAAGTGTAACAAAAGTACTCTTATCTTCTCTCATCACTCAAATGTCGACAATGGTTCACGAGCAACGGCTCAAAATTCTTCTGCTGTTGTTAGCATTGCTACTACTTTGCTCCATCAACTTAAAGAAACTGCAATCAGCACTTACATTTATATTTGTAGCACTAATAAGAAATGTGTAAAATACAAAGTTAGATGGTAATGTGCAGCCAACCACTTATGTTATATTCATCCAGAACTACAAAATTCAATGTTGTATGAGTGGAATTTTGATAAATTAACAATTTATATATTACAATATAAACATTGATTAAACATACTTGTTAATCTCCATCATGGTCATGCTTCCAGAGTTCCAGTCCATTTGTTAAACCTGATTTTAGCAAGCAAAGACACGTCTAATCCACATGATACGTCGAGCAGGAAAAATTACTAATTCATCAACCACCTATTCCAATTTAAGTTTCATGCAGAAGGATTTCCAGATTGACACATTGAGGGGTGCCCTAGGAATACATTGAAAAATGGTATGTCTTCTAAAATTCGTTACCTAATTTTCTAATAATATATGCCCATCTCTACAACTTAATTTCTAAAACTATATATAGATATAACTCCACAACTTAATTTTCTAAAATATATACCTCATGATCTCCACCAGGTGGCCGCACTCAACGGGGCAGAATCAGCTCATGATCTCCATCATGGATGCATGGCGGGTGTCGCTGACCAAGATCCTCTTTCCACGGGGGTGTCGGCGTCATCCTTCTCATAGGCAACCACATGTTCACTTATCATTTCAGTACTCAGAAAATCTATTTTTAAAACCCTAATCCTAAACTGGGCAAGCACAAACAGACAATCAATTAGTTGAAAGCTAACCTGCTAAATTAGAGGCTTTACATCTTGAAAAAAAAAAACAAGAACAATTGATTGAATTAGAAGGAAGCTAGTACCAGCTAGGATTTCCGATCTTTTTCCATGGGTGCGCGCAGACCTGAATGTGAAGGTCTGACCACCATGGCAATGAGAGGCCAACCTTCTCCTGGTCAATCATGAGGTTTTCATCTCATGCATTATAAGTAAAGCAGGGATGTATATAGTACTGTAAAAAAAAAATCTCTGCTTTCTGGAATCCTAACATTCTAATAGAAACCTGAAATCAGTGTATATATTATATAAATTAGAAGAGTTTTACTTAACAGTCAAGTTGTGTACGTCAAAGTAAATAATTATATACACATACAATGAGCTGCATTGTTTAGAAAGAAATAGCTTCAATCAGGTAACCTGCCACCAATTCTCAATCTGGTCTACCATAACAAAGTTGTCTGAGCCTTAGATTCACAACCGCTAGTTATGCCAAGCAGCCTCTTCCTGAATTATATAAAAAGCATGCAATGTCCAAATATAAAATGTGTAAAAAATAAGTATAGATAAAAGAATTACCCAATACTTAGTTTGGACCATGAATAAGTAATTGCTACCTGAAACATCATAAAAACTTATGATAGCTCTATTGGAAGGTGTATCAGATCAGATGTATGCTGATCAAATTCTAAATTGATTTTTAAAACTTCCAACAAGCATTGATGCTCTCAGAGATCAGAATCACCCGGCCTGCAAAAAGATCAAACAGAGCAGCCACACCGTTAGAAGAATATAGATTGAAGAACAAGTGTAGAAGAACTCAACAGAAGCAGAACTCCTGAGGTGCATGAGGCAAGTAGTAACAACCTGAGGGAGTTTCCAGAACACTGAACCACTTCCGTCACCTTGAACTTGAAGCCTATCAAAAGGGCTGCTGGCATTGCTGGCCTGCGGCTCACCAAGAGAAAAGGAAACTAAAACCAATACAGTAAGCTACAGGTTGACATAACCAAACAAAACTTACCTTTGTAAATGCTGGATTGCTGGTGCTAGATTTCCATGCTTTGCTTCAAGTCCAGGAGCACTTTCCTAGAGGAGAAAGCACATAATTTGATTACTTACAATAAACACTTATGATGTCAGCAAAATCCAGAGCAACCAGCGCATACGTACATTGGCTGGTTTGCATTGTCAAAAAACAATAGTTCCTCAGAATAACTCAAGTGATAAGAAGTTCAGAAAATTCAGCAGTGAAACTTGCTTCTCTAAAGAATGCATAAAGCAAAAAAATTGTAGCTGTCTGCAAGCATCGACTCAAACACATAATGTATAGAGGAAATAAGGAATACACATATTATATCAAATCCGGGATTCTGGTCAAACAACAAAAAATTGTCCTGCTCTCCCTTCCCAACATACACACACTATAGTAAAGGTGGGGATCTGATTATACCAGAATTACCTCCCCATCATGCCTACCAGTGCTAAACCATTCCCTGTAATAAAGTGGAAGTACTACATTCTCCAATATATTGTACTCGCAGAAACATCATATTAGAAATTGACCGGTGAAGCAAGTTTCAGACGATGACAGATATTTCACTTGCCACTTGCCTGCAATGAGTTTGAATTTGCTAATTGCATACACTAAAATTATCAAAAGAATGGAGCTTTGAATGCATCCTAGAAGAAACAAACCAGCAATCACCTGGACTGTTCCGGCTGCTGCGAGGACTCAAACTACACTACCATCGAGGGTGAAGTCGAGTCCGCAAGCGACACCGACAAAACCAACGGCACGGTCAGCCACAAAGAGCAGCCAGTCGACTCCGGAGCCGGCCGCGACAAGCAACCGGCAGGCTCAGGAGCCAGGCGCGACCCGCAACCGTTGAACGCGAACGCAACGACGCCACCAGGCGAGGTGGCGCTCGCGCAAGCATAGCTGGCGCAGGTCAAAGAGCTGGAGGCCAAGCTCCAAGAAGAGCGCCAACAGGTGCAGCAACTACAAGCGGCACTGGAGGCGCAGCAACCCCAGCTGGGCGAGCGCGCCCGGGCTGCGGGACGTGTCGCCCAGACCCGCATCATGAACGGCGAAGACGTCGACCCGCCAACTCTGCCAAGGGCAAGCCAAAAGCTCATCACGGCAGCAACATTGCTTCGGGCTATGCCTGAACCATCCATGCCTTTCCACGCTCGAGGCGCAGAATCTCATCGAGCAAGCGGTCGTCCAGCAGGCCGAGAGCTCCGCTTCCCGTATGCGCCACCAAGCCGCCACGAGGGCCGTGGATGGCTCACGGGATAGAGAGGAGTCGGTACACACACCGCTCTGGGGTAGGGACGCCGAACCGTCCAACAAACGACGGCAAGGCACTCGAATCCCACGACCACGACAAGAAGAGGCCCGCGAAGGACCGAATCGTGGACATGCTCGTTAGCTCGTTCGGATCGCAGCTGGCTCGGCTCGACTCGGCTCGGTGCATATTCCAAACGAGCCGAGCAAGAGTTTTCGCTCGTTAGTATAACGAGCGAGTTCGAGCCGGCTCGCGAGTCAAACGAGCTAGAAGGTTTAATATAATAATGAGCAAATAATTAACTAATAATAATAGATGTATACTATATGCTTAGCTTCAGATGATATTATGGTTATAATCTATTATTATAGTATGATGCAGTAGATTTTGAAGGTATTAAGATCATATAAATATTATAATTTTTTATATTATATATATTATTATAAAAATTCTAATGAGCTCGAACGAGCCAAGCCAAAACAGTCGAGCTCGCTCGATATCCACCCCTATTCATGACAAAAGTAGCGTGGCTTAAAACGTAAATAAGGAAAAAAAATACTACTCGATGGTATGATCTCCAACCACGAAGTTGGAGGAGCATGGTCGAGAAAATGCAATTCACACCAGCAACAAGATAACTATAGATTTTACAGTACTCTTAGCAGCACATGATACGAGATACACTGGACTTGACTCTCGTTTTCAGAAGCACTTTATTTTTTCTATAGCAAACACCACGACCTGACACAAAGCAGCTTCTCAAACACAACGACAGACATCCCCAACAGGGCAACAAGGACGAGCTAATTAAACACAAGCAGAGACATGGAAATGGACCAACGACAGCACATACGTACAATGATACGGACATGCACACTCGTACCGAATTGAGCTCAAGCAACGGTTGCTCTTACTCCGAGACGCCGACGCCGACAGCCATGACGGCTGCACGCGTGCTCTCGTAGTGACGACCTCACTGGGTCAGCATGGAAGCCACCGCGAGGCCGCCGGCGACGACGACCAGCGCCACGACGCACGCGTACACGAGCTTCCTCCCGGCGGGACGGGGGCGGCCGCCGGCCGTCCGGACGGAAGCTGCGATCTGGGTGACACCTGCGAAGAACACCCCCGAGAGGAAGAGCAAGTACGTGGTCTTGTCAAGCCCCAGCGGCGACGGCGGCGGTGGCGGCTCGCAAACGGCCAAGGTAATCGCCGTGGATGCGGCGGCGAGGCCGAGCAAGCCGCTCTCGGACGCAGAGGATGCCTGGGGGAGCTTCGACGCCTCGCCGCCGGCCTTCCCTTCGCACCAGTTGCCGCCGCACGATGATGCCATCTTCAAGCCGAAGCCGGCTGTACAGGCGGCGCAGCTAATTGTCCTCGAAATTAAGTAAGGGGATGAGCCAGAGATAGGGAGAAGAACAGGAACGCTTGCAACGAGGGAGGCGGAGAGCATGATCTTATATAGTGCAAATTGCATCGGTGGGGCAGCGGGTATTTCGTCCCACGCGGTGATTGAGTACATGAATGTGACGCGGGCACAGTTCACCAGCTGATCATCACGGGTCTCGTTGCGCTATTTGGTTGGTGGGGGCAGGGGCCAAAAAAAATCAAAAAAGAGGGCCGTTGTATTGGATGTATGCAAGTCATTTTTAACAATTTTAAGATTTTCGCGTTATTACAAAATGTAAAGGGTGGAGCATGTATCCCAAGTACAAGTACATTATCAGTTAGTATTATGTGTAAATTTTTAGACTGATGTTATGCAAATCGACCAAATGCTTACTCAAATTTTAAGATGATTGCATCGGATATATGATATATCCTTATGGATGCTAAATTTATTTTTTCCCTATCACGAAATTGAAATAAGAATTTAGAGATTTTCATATGGTAAAAAAATACAAGTGATTGCTTGGTTCCATGGTTTCATTACGCAAGCAGCTGATGATACACGGTACTAGCATAGATTTTGCAGACGTTCAAAAAGTAGACGATTCTATTCTGCCCGACGCGCACAACCAAGGTCCATACAGCAGAGAACATCCTCCTGATACACCTTGTTTAATTTAGTTATACTGACCAGACCAAGTGAAAACACTTCCCCGCTCACATTTACTCTGGATACAGTATTGGCTATGGTATATGACTTAATCACCTCAAATTTGTGCAGACACAGCAGTTGGTGTAAATCTCAGAATCAATCCACACCTGGAGCACTCCACAACATCTTGTAAAGGAGCCAATACATTGGCTACTGATGATTAATAACATAGTTTAACGAACAGAATGGCTTAAGATTTCATACATCTCGATGAGCCATGTTCTTTGCCACACATATTTAAACTTAAACCGATCAATAATACCACTTATTTGATCCGTTAATTCAATTCACATTTACCAGTTTCAAAATATAACACATGCAGCAAAGTGTGACGTAAGCTACCTCGCGGTCCAAGCCCACGGGCCACGGCCCAACGTGCAAGGTTTTCTGCTCGTACAAGTCACATTCACCCCTCCTCCCTCCTCTCCACCCCCGCACCACGTACAAGTACCCGTGGTAGTGAATGTGAGCCCACGGCCCACGGCCCAACATGCAAGGTCTATCTCAGATTCTCAGTCTGTCTGAAACGATCGCTCTGTTTCGTCGTGTACTCTGCTTTTGTGGTCTTGTCAAGCCCCAGCGGCGACGGCGGCGGTGGCGGCTCGCAAACGGCCAAGGTAATCGCCGTGGATGCGGCGGCGAGGCCGAGCAAGCCGCTCTCGGACGCAGAGGATGCCTGGGGGAGCTTCGACGCCTCGCCGCCGGCCTTCCCTTCGCACCAGTTGCCGCCGCACGATGATGCCATCTTCAAGCCGAAGCCGGCTGTACAGGCGGCGCAGCTAATTGTCCTCGAAATTAAGTAAGGGGATGAGCCAGAGATAGGGAGAAGAACAGGAACGCTTGCAACGAGGGAGGCGGAGAGCATGATCTTATATAGTGCAAATTGCATCGGTGGGGCAGCGGGTATTTCGTCCCACGCGGTGATTGAGTACATGAATGTGACGCGGGCACAGTTCACCAGCTGATCATCACGGGTCTCGTTGCGCTATTTGGTTGGTGGGGGCAGGGGCCAAAAAAAATCAAAAAAGAGGGCCGTTGTATTGGATGTATGCAAGTCATTTTTAACAATTTTAAGATTTTCGCGTTATTACAAAATGTAAAGGGTGGAGCATGTATCCCAAGTACAAGTACATTATCAGTTAGTATTATGTGTAAATTTTTAGACTGATGTTATGCAAATCGACCAAATGCTTACTCAAATTTTAAGATGATTGCATCGGATATATGATATATCCTTATGGATGCTAAATTTATTTTTTCCCTATCACGAAATTGAAATAAGAATTTAGAGATTTTCATATGGTAAAAAAATACAAGTGATTGCTTGGTTCCATGGTTTCATTACGCAAGCAGCTGATGATACACGGTACTAGCATAGATTTTGCAGACGTTCAAAAAGTAGACGATTCTATTCTGCCCGACGCGCACAACCAAGGTCCATACAGCAGAGAACATCCTCCTGATACACCTTGTTTAATTTAGTTATACTGACCAGACCAAGTGAAAACACTTCCCCGCTCACATTTACTCTGGATACAGTATTGGCTATGGTATATGACTTAATCACCTCAAATTTGTGCAGACACAGCAGTTGGTGTAAATCTCAGAATCAATCCACACCTGGAGCACTCCACAACATCTTGTAAAGGAGCCAATACATTGGCTACTGATGATTAATAACATAGTTTAACGAACAGAATGGCTTAAGATTTCATACATCTCGATGAGCCATGTTCTTTGCCACACATATTTAAACTTAAACCGATCAATAATACCACTTATTTGATCCGTTAATTCAATTCACATTTACCAGTTTCAAAATATAACACATGCAGCAAAGTGTGACGTAAGCTACCTCGCGGTCCAAGCCCACGGGCCACGGCCCAACATGCAAGGTCTATTCTCAGCCTGTCTGAAATGGGTTGCTCTGTTTCGTCGTGTACTCTGCTTTTGTTGTGTTTGTCATTTTGACGGCTTCCGTTATCGTTCATGAGAAAACTAGTGGGCTAGTGGCGAAGGAAAAGTATGTAAACAAGGGAAACATTTTACCACTTGATGACAATAATCTCATCCTGCGAAGTTGGAAGAGCATCTGAGCATGGTCGAGAAAATGTTTCGCACTAGCAACAACGCAACTATTGATTTTAGAGCAGCATATAATACAAATTTTTTGAAAATGATAATTTAAGCTAGATGATACAGTACACATTTATTTACCCGAAAGTAAAAACCATGACTTGACACAAGCAGCTCTCACGCGTGACAAAGACCCAAGTAGAACAACCCAACAACAACACATACGAGTGCACAAACACGCTGTTTACTGAACCACTCAAAGGACATTATTCATATTCAGACACCCATCAAATCAAATTGGGCTCAGGCGACGGGTCTGACTCCGAGACGCTGACAGCCACGACGGCTGGAGGCGTGATCACGACCTCACTGGGTGAGCAGGGAAGCCACCGCGAGGCCGCCGGCGACGACGACCGGCGCCAGGAGGCAGGCGTACACGAACTTCCTCCCAGCGGCATGGGGGCAGGCGTAAACGGTTAAGGTGATGGCCGTGGAGACGGCGGCGAGGCCGAGCAGGCCGCTCTCAAAGGCCGCCCGGTGAAGCTTGGATGCCTCGCCGCCGGTCTCCCCTTCGCGGCCGTTGCCGCCCGTGCCCGCTGCCATCTTCAGGACCACGAAATCAAGGAAGGGGCTGAACTAGAGAGAGAAGAAGAAGAAACCGAGGTGCGCTTGCAACGAGGGAGAGAGGGCAGCGGGACCGTTATATAGAGTAGGAACTAGTTCTACCCCATCACTCATAATTGTTTGCTTTTCCTCGGCTCCTCATCTCAAAAGAGAAAAAGAAAAGAAAAAAAAGGGGTGAGCGAGCAGCGACAACTACACGTCTGGAGCCAGGTGATGTATGAGTGTATGTACTACTACACGATACACAGAAATTAAAAACGCATTTATCCCCCCGATTTATCAACTGGCCTCTGCTCGCTGGTCTCGCAGCAGGCGAGCCCAACTGCACACAAAAGAAATGGTTGCATGAGCAGGCACAGGAAAAAACTAAACAAAAAGTATTAGACCAAACCCAAAACCCTTAGCCCCTGTTTGGAAGTAGATATTGAGGGGTAGGAATTGGCATTGGCATTGAGACCCCTCTAATTCAGCTGTTTGGATGGCTGTGGCATTGGCGAACAGAATCGCGCTCCAATGTCATGCGGTATTCGCCCCTCTTGCGTGAGCCTGCCCACAATACGGAGGCCTCCCGCTCGGTATTGCTCGGAATTCTTGGACCAACGACAGCACATACGTACAATGATACGGACATGCACACTCGTACCGAATTGAGCTCAAGCAACGGTTGCTCTTACTCCGAGACGCCGACGCCGACAGCCATGACGGCTGCACGCGTGCTCTCGTAGTGACGACCTCTAGGACGGCGCGCAGCTCGGCCACCTCCGACGAGCACTGGCCTCCTCCGACGAGTACTGGCCTCCTCCGACGAGTACCAGACACATCCCAATAGGAGCTCAAGCTCGGGGCGGCGGCGCTCGATTCACCTGAGGCTTGGACTCGGGGCGGCGGATCTGCCAGAGCTTGGACTCGGGGCGCCGGTCGGGGCGGCGGCGTTCGATCTGCCAGAGCTTGGACTCGGGGCGCCGGTCGGGGCGGCGGCGTTCGATCTGCCAGAGCTTGGACTCGGGGCGCCGGTCGGGGCGGCGGCGTTCGATCTGCCAGAGCTTGGACTCGGGGCGCCGGTCGGGGCGGCGGCGTTCGATCTGCCAGAGCTTGGACTCGGGGCGCCGGTCGGGGCGGCGGCGTTCGATCTGCCAGAGCTTGGACTCGGGGCGCCGGTCGGGGCGGCGGCGTTCGATCTGCCAGAGCTTGGACTCGGGGCGCCGGTCGGGGCGGCGGCGTTCGATCTGCCAGAGCTTGGACTCGGGGCGCCGGTCGGGGCGGCGGCGTTCGATCTGCCAGAGCTTGGACTCGGGGCGCCGGTCGGGGCGGCGGCGTTCGATCTGCCAGAGCTTGGACTCGGGGCGCCGGTCGGGGCGGTTGAGTTCTTTGCCATGATTCCAAACTCCAATACAAAGACATCCAAACAATAGAATTGAAATTACATCTCATTTCAATACCATGGTTGATTTGGTATTGGACTCAATTCAATTCCATGCCCTCCAATATCAACATCCAAACGAAGCCTTAAGCAAAAGATTATCAATGATTGCGTCTCAACCATATTGTCCTTTGCACGAGTCCTCCTCCTGCTAGCCCTCCTTGTAGGGTGCCCCATGCAGTGTGTGCGCGCCACAGATTAATATGTCCATAAAATTTAGCGGCAAGGGGTGAGGGCGATTGGAAGCTTAAAATAATGGAGCCGGTTGCCTATTGGGGAGACACGCCGGATTTGTTTAATCCCCGGGCCCTAATCCCCCGTCCTCACCGCTCCTCCGATCAGCTAGCTAGCTACGTGCGTATGGTAACGGATCATGGCCTGTTTGTTCCTTTACAATTAAATTTGGTCCTAGCAAAATTTAGCTCAAAAACTAGTGTTATTTTGATCCGGTCCTAATCTGGTCTGATTCTTAAAATTTCTAGTACGAAAGTGAGGGCCACCCTATACGTACGGAGTATATCATATCCTCACCGCGACACAGCACAGCACAGGCAAAGAAACGCGCCGGAAATCAAAATCTCCGTGCTTTTTCTCAATCTCTAGCTCACCGGGTGATCATCAGATCGATCAGTGTGTACGTGTGATCGATCTGGAGATAACGGGGTTCGGTTCTCTCCGTGCGGGGCGTTTGCAAGTTCCTGCGTCGCAAGTGCGTGCGCGGGTGCGTCTTCGCGCCCTACTTCTGCCACGAGCAGGGCGCGGCGCACTTCCCCGCCATACACAAGGTGTTCGGCGCCAGCAACGTCTCCATGTCAAAGTTTCATTTTATTAAATAATCATTTAATTTAATTTTTTAAAAATGAATGTAATCATTTCCTGTTGTTGCCACATGCATGTCCACCTCTCCTGCCATAGTTATTGCTCACCATGCCCACCCCTTACCACACTCGCCACTAGATATGTATGTCACTCCGAAAGATTTAGCCAAAAAAACAATAGCAATTTTTAACCAAAAAAATCAAAACATGATCATAAAAGATTTAAATAACTTATTATTAAGCGCGAGAACATAGAGTATGAAATCTAAAAAATATGGAACCGATTTTATATGTTTTGAGCTAAAATGATTTTTCTAAGAGCAAGTTAGATATTAAAATTTTTAGTTACTCTTAAAACCACCTTTTAAAACCGTTTAGGAAGGAAAAATGATCGGAATTGTGAGATGAGGGAGGTGTAATGTCTGATTTTGGTGATGAGGGAGGTAAACTAGACAAACACGGTAGTTGAGGGAGGTAGCATGGACTTTTTCCTTCTTCTTCCATCGGTGCGGCCCGTGTGCTTCCACCACAGGCCGTGTTGAACATATAGAACACCTGGGCTGGGCTGGTGGAAGTGCATCTAGGTATTTAATCAATTTTAGTGATTAATGATAATAGAAATTTGGATATAATGCGTTGAATGAGATGTGCAGGTGTAAATCAAAAAGGAAGAAAAAGAAATGAGAAAATAAGGTGCCCAATTCTTATTCATACGTTGGTGGTCAGTGGCAGACGCAAGATTTCAGCATTGGGCGTACATAGATTCCAATGGATGTATACCTCCATAAAAGAAGGAAAATAAGTTTGCATAAACAATCATAACACATAGTCTAGTAGACTCCTAGCTCACATCTAGGCATTTGTCATTGCTTATGATATTAAAAAAAAACTAGACTGGTGGGGGTAAGACCGCCACATGGTTTTTCATTAAGAAGAAACCTTTTCCCAGTCTAAAATATTATCCCGAACCCCCGAAAAATCGAGAGAATTGTTTTTATACGATCTGAAAATTCGCCATCATAATTGCCCATTATCTTCAAGAATTTACTCGTAAAATCATGTTAATCTTCATGCATGTTCAACACCATAGGTTGTCTCATCAACCCAAAGCTTTGTCTTTGCAATTTAAGATGCTACACTTCAATATCAATATTTTGCAGATTATAGTGGAATTTTTTTTTTTGTTGATGTTTACAACCTAAATTGGCAACTGCTGGGGCTCCACGGCTCTGCCTTGTCAAACCATCGCCAAACGCCTTTGTCCATGGTCGAGACAGCCAGAGATGGCCCGTGGCTAATGTGGAGATATGTGCAATAATAGCAGGCTGGCTCATCGTTGCATGAGAGAGATAGGAGAGAGTTTTGTATTGGGCTGGACCATAGGAGAGAGTTTGGGATTGGGCTGGATTATTTGAAGTGTTTGGGCTCAAATATATACGGAGTACATTCCAGCCAAACTACTAATATGTATCTGGATTAACTAGGTAGTATTTTGCAACAAATATTGGGTGTACATCTGTACACCCATGTCCCCACGCTACATCCACCCATGTTGGTGGTCAACATTGAAGGATTTAAAATTTATTTTCAATTTGAAATTGAGTATAGGGCCACCATACTATCAAGAGGGACAGGTAATCGTGAAATCATGTGACATTGATGCTCAATCATATCCTTAAACCTTTCCCAAAGCCACAGCATTCAAATACATACAAAATCCGCTTGTGCTGTTATGCACCGGAAATTTTCGGATGAGTGAAAATATACGACAAATACGATGGAAATTTTCGGCGACTCCATCGGAAATTTCCGATATATCTCGCCCCAACGGTTACATTTATGAGAGAGCTATATATACCCACTCATACCCCTCCTACTGGTTTGGCCCATTTGACGAACCCTAACATCTCCAAAGCCTCCAAGAGCTCTCCCAACACTTCTTGCTTCCATTTTCAAGTGTGTGGTTGTTGAGGGACTTGAGCTAAGTGATCCAAGCATCATCATCTCCCTCTCTTGAGCATCAAGTTCGTGGTTCTCGGTGATCTTGTTTATTACTCTTGGGATTCATCCCTAGACGGTTAGGCATCATCGAGAGCATCCAAGCAAGTTTGTGGATTCGCCTCAAAAGTTTGTATCACCCAATCCTTCGTGGATTTGCAAGTAAGTACGCTTAGCTCCTTTGTGGTGACTAAGTAGAGAAAAGTGTGGCTTGGAGTGAATAAGCCCACCTTTCGTAGGCCCTCAACGTAGACATAGCTCCTGTGTGGAGTGAACTTCGGGATAAATCTTGTGTCTTCGTTGTTCTTCGTGTTCTTTGTGTTCATTTTGTTCAAGCAAGCAACTTCAATATCTTGTCTCGATCTATATTTCTGTGAAGTATTTCCTGCAGGTGAAGGCACCAAAAGTCCATTAGCATCTAGCTCTTCACTTTGACTCAAATAGATTGTTGTAATCGCTCATATTTCTATTGTGATTCATCTTCTCGTCTGTCATCGAAAATCTCCGGTAGTGACCGGAAATTTCCAATACTTTAGCGGAAATTTCCGGTAGCTACTGGAAATTCCGGTATGTCTGACATTTCATGGAGTTGTTTTTGATAATTTGCAGATGCGCCTATTCACTCCCCCTCTAGACCTAGTGTTGATCCTTTCAATTGGTATCAGAGCCTAATCTCTTGTTTAGGCTTAACCGCTAAGGGAAAATTAAACACTATGTCCGAGAAGGGGGACAATTCTGGTGTTGGGGCCTCCACTCACAAGGATGATCCTCCGATGTTTGTTGATTCAATCTCAAGAGATGATGATCTTGCCATAAGTGATATTGATGAAGGCTTGGACGAACAAGAAAAGAAGAGGAAGAGAAGAGAGAAGATGATGAAGAAAATTCAAGAGAAGGCCGAGAAGAAGGCTCAAAATTTATCAAGAAAAAGTTGAAAGAAAAGGAAACCATTGAAGGACTTCACTCGGTGTCTCATAAATTCAATCTCTTGACCCTAACAATCTTAATTTTTCATCGGTTCCTATTGGCAAAGTACCCAAATTCAATGGGGTTGACTATGCTCGTTGGAGTGATGATATGAAGATGTATTTGTATGGTCTTCACCCTTCCCTTTGGACTATTGTGAATATAGGTGTTGACAAAGACGCCAAGCCAAGTCGTGAACAAGAGTATGACTTCTATCGTAACTCTCAAGCCGTGATGGTGCTTAGAAGTGCTCTTAGCCCCTATGAGTACAACAAGATTAGGGGAATTGAAGTTGCAAATGATCTTTGGGACACTCTTCAATTGTATTCGTGGTCGAGTTTGACTTCGTCCGTCATCAAGTTTCTAAGTAAATGAAGATTGTGATGGATTGGCGATGCTTATAAAAATAATGCAATGTAGAAGCATGGACGAAGAAAAAGATTAAGGCTTAGTTTCTTAGTTTTTTCTTTTCCTTATAGCTTTCTTCTTGTGTTTGTGAGCTCCTCTTTGTTGAGGATTAGAGTCTAGGAACTCTTTATAACCTTAGGTTATATATGTCTATATGTTGGATATAGAGGTCGTATTATATCTTTTATCAAAAATAACATAGTTTAATTAACAGAATTCACACTATCTACATAAATGGTTACACCAAAAACATGGTTTATAATTTCCTACATCTCGATCAGCCAAAGAGGCACACATATTTCAACTTAAACTGATCGATAATACCACTTATTCGATCCGTTAATTCACTAAAAAATCCCCTCGTTTGTTAGATATTCTCAGTAGCACTCCTTAGGTCCTGGGTTCAACTCCCAGTGGGAGCGAATTTCAGACTGAGGTAAAAAAATCCCTCGTTTGTCACACCACCAAAACATAGGTCAAGACCCGGCCCAAGTTGTAGCCGTGGTTGGTTTGGGCGCTCCTACCGGGGTAGTTGTAGTAGCCGCCAGCCCGGTGGGTCGTTCCACAAGGGTTATGGGCCCTATGTAAAGGTGAGGCAAAGGTTCAGGGGCTTTCTCGACCTACGTGAGAAGATCTTCTTTTTTTAAAAAATGCCCGAGGCTGTCTAACCCCTGCAGGTCGAGATCCGTTAATTCAATTCACATTTACCGGTTTTCAAATACTCCCAACTTCCAAAATATAGGTCGTTTGACTCTTTCAACCATATGTTTGACCGCTCGTATTATTCAAAAAAATGTGAAAATATAGTCAAATTTAAGGCATTTTTGAAGATTTTATATCAATAAAGCGAGCCACCATAAAAAATATGATAATTTGCACAAAATTTTGAATAAGACGAGCGATTCAAACTTGTGGTTGAAAAAGTCAAAGACCTACATTTTAGAACGGAGGGATATAACACATGCAAGCTACCTCGTGGTCCAAGCCCACGGGCAGCGGCCCAACATGCAAGGTCTATTCTCACTCTGTCTGAAACGGCTACTCTGTTTCGTCGTGTACTCTAAGGATGTGTTTGGTTGGAGAGCGAGGTGGAATAGAGTGCCTCCATTTTATATTTTTGGAGTGAAATGGCTCTAAGGATGTGTTTGGTTGGAGAGCGAGGTGGAATAGAGTGGCTCCATTCTATATTTTTGGAGTGAAATGGCTCTAGCTAGTTGTTTGGTTGGAGGAACGGAGCGATTCCATTTTCTCTTTGGTTTGTGGGATAGAGTCGTTCTATCTCTTGTTTGGTTGTAGAGCCAGAGCAAGAACATGTTTATGATCACCTATTTTTCTTTTTGGTGAGTGTACCACCAGCCCATGTTTGGATTACTCAAATTTGGAGACACCGAGCGAAAATCGATTTGGTCTCGCGAGATATTAGTTAGTGCACAAAACAAAATCACCATGGCTCAATAAACAGATCCAAGCTCCTCCATGGAAATCATAAAAAAAATCGAATCACAAATCAACGGTGCTCAAACCAACAAAATATATGCACAAGTCAACAAAATTGCAACACAAAAACAATAAAATAGCTCTTCCATCCCATTCGTCGGGGTTCCGCTGGGCTGCAGGAGCTTCTTCTGGAGCTCGCGACTTCGTCTGCATGGTCCTGCGGCTCCAGCAGGAGATGCCAGGAGAAGGCACAAGAAAGAGGCGCAGGCCTTGAGCGCCGGACTCCAGCCCCCCGCGCGGGGAGAGGAGGGAGGGCGGCGGCGCCCGGCCTCGAGGCAGCCAGCCCCCGCGCAAGGAAGAGGAGGAGGACGGAGCGGCGGCGCCCGGGCGCGAGCATGAGCGGCACCCCCCACGCAGGAAGAGGAGGAGAGGGACGGCGGCGCCCGGCCGCAAGCAGCCGCTCCCCCGCGCGGGAAGAGGAGGAGGGGCGTCGACGGCAGTGCCGGCAGCGCCGGCGGGAAGACCGCCTGCCAAGCGCGGGAAGAGGCGGATGATAGCTTGCAGATGTGAAAAAGGGAAGGGGAGCGGACGAGCGGTGAGAAAGGAAAGCGGTGACTGGACGGGTGGGGAAGGAACGAGACGCGCCGGAGCGGCTGCGTTCGATGGAAAGAAAGGAGCCAGGCGGTACCGAATCTAGAGGGAATATTCCTGTTTAGGGATGGCTCCGTTCCAATCGCTCACGAACCAAACACTATCAATTACAGAATGGAGTGGCTCCATCCTACCTCATTCCACCAACCAAACATATCCTGAGCTAAGCCCAGTTTTTGCTCTGTTTGCCATTTTGACAGCTTCCGTTGTCGTTCATGAGAAAACTAGCGGCGAAGAAGTAAACAAGGAAACATTTTACCACTAGATGGCATGATCTCTTCCTGCGAAGTTGGAAAATGTTTTGCACAAGCAACAAGTCAACAACACAACTATTGATTTTGGAGCATCACATAATATAATTTTTTTAAAAAAATTGGTAAATTAAGTTCGATGATGCACATTTATTTATTTATTTATCCGAAAGTAAAAAACCATGACTTCGCACAAGCAGCTCACGCCTGATAGAAACCCAAATAGACATCCGAACAACAACGCATACGAAATTACAGTGCACAAACACGCTGTTTACTGAACCACTCAAAGGACATTCAGATTCAGACACCCATCCAGAGTCACGAACTCAGTGCAGCAGCGAAGCCACAGTGAGGCCGCCGGCGACGACGACCGGCACCACGAGGCAGGCGTACACGAGCTTCCTCCCGGCGGCATGGGGGCGACGGCGGCCGCCGGGCGCCCAGACGGAGGCTGCGATCTGGGTCACGCCTGCAAAGAACATTCCCGAAAAGGAGAGAAGTAGGTGGTCTTGTTGAGCCCCAACGGCGGCGGCTCGTAAACGGCCAAGCTGATGGCCGTGGAGGCGGCAGCGAGGCCGAGCAGGCCGCCGTCAGAGGCAGGCTGGTAAAGCTTCGATGCCACGCCGCCTTCGCGCCCGTTGCCGCCCGTGCCCGGCGCCATCTTCAGGCCCACGAAATCAAGGAAGGGGCTGAACTAGAGAGAGAAGGAGAAGAAACGAGCGCGGTTGCATTGCAACGAGAGATGGGGGCGCGACGTTTTATATACACTAGCATGTCGAATCCAACACCACTCTAACACACCGGAAAGTGGCAGACATTGCAAAGTTCAAGTGAAGCAACGAAAGCAAGCAAAAGGCAGACGAGTACAAAGTTCAAGTGGAGCAACGAAAGCAAGCAAAAGGCAGACGAGTACAAAGACCAAGTGAAGCAACGAAAGCAAAAGACGAGGTAGACTAGAATACTCAGCGCGTCCGCAAACTTTTGGTTGGGCCTTGGGACAGAAAAGTAGCTCGATCAGGCTTTGCCGCGCCCCACAGAGGAGAAGAGAAAAGAAGAAATTTTAGAAAATCAAAATTGGTGACATCATCACGTGCATACATATTTAAAACTAAAAAAATATAAATCTTAAACTGCTACTAAATATATGTCTGAAGTACGTTGCTCGTTCAGGTTTTTGGAGTTCAAACTGGAGTCAACCTTTTTATCTATTGTGGTATTATTAAAAATGATAATTTAAATTTTAGTAACCAAGCATTTATGAAATATAAAAATCTACTAGGCATAGATTTTATGTTTTATCTACAATAAACATTAAATCCTTTTTCCTTGGATATATACACATTTACCACCTGTTACACTTAAGCTGAAAACATTCTACTATATCAGAACCACCTCAGTTTCTCTAGCTACCTTCGAAAGAGCACGTCCAGATCAGGCATAAATTTTTTTTCGAGGAAACATCAGGCATAAATTTTGATCAATGTAAACACGAAAACTGTTGAACTAGTCATCTTTGAGAGAAAAATAATGCTACATCTTTAAAAACTACTTATAATATCTTAATTTAAACTAACATATAAATTCTGAGTCGCGCTAAGAAGGGCGCCCGTGCGTTTCTAGTTGTTCCAAGTTCCATTTTCTAGTATCTACAATTGTGAAAGTAATTAAAATAAAATATTTACATAGTGTACATCAAGTCTGTTAAATTTCATAAAATTTGTGTATTGTATACTATTTTATTCAGAAGATCCAAGATAGATGATCGAATTATTTGTTTCTCGTACCTACGAGATACCCAATATAATAAAATATATCCTACTTTTGAATCATATATCTTATAATAGGTAACACTTTGACTTATTATAACTAAAATGGAATATTTACATCATCTATAATACGCCTATCGAGTTTTATAAAATTTGGACTGGAAATACTATTTTATTTATATTGACAAAAATAGATGGTTGAATTAGGGAGGGAGGATTGGGAAGGGAGGGAGCTCCCTGTCGCGCCGTGTGTTTTGGCGCGACAAAATAGGTTGTCACGCCACATGTGTTGGCGCGACACGGAGGATCCATGTCACCTTCCCCTTCCAGCGTGACAGGTTTGTCGCGCCAATGCATGTGACGCGACAACGTTATTTTATCGCGCCATGCGGACCGGCGTGACCAAAAGGGTCATGGGATGCAAATATTTATCCGGCTGGGTTATTTTTAAAATATTATTAAAAATTTGGTTAAAATTAAAAAGCCAGCCCAATGCTGCAGCGGATGGTCCATTCGACCATTGTTTCTCTTTTGAAAAAAAAAGACCAATAAGCCTCTCTTAGCTATCGCAAAAATCCGGATTTCCTCCCTGATGTATTAAACCCGGTATTCATGCTCCGTTTGTTTTTTCCACGTCAACTTCATTATGCATTTGCTTTGTTCGCAGTCTTTTCACTTCTGACGGCCTCTTTTTTCTCTATGTAGAATTTCTGATTCTACACCTCCAGCTAGGTATATATCGTTCATGACAAAAGTGGCGTGGATAAAAACGTAGACAAGGAAAAAAATACTACTCGATGGCATGATCTCCACCCACGAAGTTGGAGGAGCATGGTCCAGAAAATGCAATTCACACCAGCAACAAGATAACTGTAGATTTTACAGTGCTCGATCTTAGAGCAACACATGATAGGAGCAACAGTGAACTTGACTCTCGTTTTCAGAAGCACTTTATTTTTCTATAGCAAATACCACGACCTGACACAAAGCAGCTTCTCAAACGCAACGACAGAGATCCCCAACAGCGACGAGCTAATTAATTAACACACAGAGAGACATGGAAATGAAACAGCGACAGCACATACAGTGATACAGACAGGCACACGTACTGTATGCCTGCCGCATCTAGATGACCACGCGCAAGCTGACGACAAGAAAGACATGCATACACACACCGACTCCGAGGACGCCGACGGCCATGGCGGCTGGGGCGCCCCCCAGAGGCATGAATTACTCACTGGGTGAGCAGGGAAGCCACCGCGATGGCGCCGGCCGCCGGCGCCACGAGGCAGGCGTACGTACACGAGCTTCCTCCCGGTGGCGCAAGGGCGGCCACCGGCCACCCGGACGGAGGCTGCGATCTGGGTGACACCTGCGAAGAACACCCCCGAGAGTGAGAGCAAATACGTGGTCTTGTTGAGCCCCAGCGGCGGCGGCGGCGGCTCGCAAATGGCCAAGGTGATGGCCATGGATGCGGCGGCGAGGCCGAGCAGGCCGCTCTCCGACGAAGAGTATGCCTGGGGGAGCTTCGACGACGCCTCGCCGCTGGCCTTCCCTTCGCACTTGCCGTCCGTGCTCGATGCCATCTTCAAGCCGAAGCCCCTGTACAGGCGCAACTCCTTGTCCTCGAAATCGAAATTAAGGAAGAGGATGAGCTAGAGATAGGGAGAAGAACAGGCTCGCTTGTAACGAGAGAGAGGGAGAGCATGATCTTATATAGTGCCTTAGTTTGTTCTGATTTAATGCCTTCGTCATGCAAGGCCCGTATGCCACGCATCGGTGCCCAGGGAAATTGCATTTCTTTTGGCCGGTTCCTTGACCGGGTGTCCTCATCCGTCTCGGTGATTGATTACATGACCGGCTGACTATCACGGGTTGTACAGTAGGGGGCAGGGGCTAAAATTTCCAAAAAAAAAGGAGGGCGCTTTGTATTAGATATAGATGCACTCCCTCCGTTCTGAAAAAACTGAAGTTTAGAACAAGGTTTGAGTCAAATATTGGGAATATAAAGCATCAATAACTTTTAAATTGTTGAGTTTATAAATGTGAAAACTAAATATGAATAGATTTGTCTTGAAAAATACGTTCATAAAAGTATACATATATCAATCTTTGATAAATATGTTTAGAATAATAAGAGGTCAAAGTTGTGTTTTGGAGACCGTGTCGCTGTCCTAAACATTAGTTTTTTCAGAACGAAGGGAGTATGCAAAGTCATTTTTTTCCAATTTTAAGATTTTCGCGTTATTACAAAATTTCAAGTGTGGGCATGTATGATGTATCCCAAGTACAAGTACATTATATGTTAGTATTATGTGTCAATTTGCTGTGCAAATTTTTAGACTGATGTTTTGCAAATCGATCAAATGCTTACTTAAATTTTAAGATGATCGCATCGAATATATGATATTTCCTTATGGATGCTATTTTTTTCCTACCCCAAAATTGAAATAAGGATTTAGAGATTTTTTATATGGTAAAGAATACAAGTGATTGCTTGTATTTTCCATGGTTTCATTACGCAAAAGCAGCTGATGATACACGGTACTAGCATAGGTTTTGCAGACGTTCAAAAAGTAGACGATTCTATTCTGCCCGATGCACACGTAGCCAAGGTCCATACAGCAGAGAACATCCTCCTGAAACAGTTCTACCCGTTTTATCCGTTAATTCAATTCACATTTACCAGTTTTCAAATATAACACAAGCAGTAAAGTGTGAGGTAAGCTACCTCGCGGTCTAAGCCCACGGGCCACGGCCCAAGATGCAAGGTCTATCCTCAAGTCTGTCTGAAACTTGCTCTGTTTGGTCGTGTTTGCCATTTTGACGGCTTCTGTTGTCGTCGTTCATGAGAAAACTAGCGGCCAAGGCCCAAGGAGAAGTAAAGAAAGGAAACATTTTACCACAGGATGGCATGATCTCATCCTGCGAGGTTGGAAGAGCATGGTCAGGAAAATGTTTCGTGCTAGCAACAACACAACTATTGATTTTGGAACAGCGCATATTTTTTGAAATTGATTAATTAAGTTAGATGATACAGTACACATTTATTTATCCGAAGTAAAAACCATGACTTGACACAAGCAGCTCTCACGTGCGACAAATACGGAATTACAGTACACAAACACGCTGTTTACTGAACCACTCAAAGGACATTCAGATTCAGACACCCATCCAGAGTCACAAACTCAGTGCAGCAGGGAAGCCACCGTGAGGCCGGAGGCGACGACGGCCGGCGCCACGAGACACACGAGCTTCCTCCCGGCGCATTGGTTCGGTTCGCCGATTATTCTCATCCGAAACCCCCGAGACGCAGACGTTTACTTATGATGTGATGACGCGGGCATCACATGCAGAGATCTTTGCATTAGTTAGCTCTTTTGTGGGCCTAGTTCATCGGTGCAGAACCTGGAGTATTAATCATTCAGGTATTTTCAGTAAAGAATACACAAGTGGTTTCTTGTATTTTCCGTGGTTTCACTACTCAAGCAGCTGACGGTACACGGTGCTGGCACCTGGCATAGATTTTGCTGACATTAAAAAATTAGAAAAATTCTATTCTGCCCCCATGCACGTACACGGCCATGGTCCATACAGCAGAGAACTTCCTGATACATCTTTGTTTGGTTAGTGATTGAACAGCATAATCTTCAAGGGCAGCTTCTTGTCCTGCAAATCAAGGAAGGGAGGTTGACGGCTGAGCTGAGGAAGAAGGAAGCGGCGCGCTTGCAAGGAGGGAGGAGTACATGTGTGGGGTCGACGAGACGACAATCGACCACGAGAAGTATTCCACGTGACTCAACAATATTTGACGTGGACGCTCTGGCCGGAGGAATACATGCTTAGAGCACCTCCAACAGTTTCCCTTTTTCCTTTCCCTTTATTTTTGCTATAGGGGAATTCACTTTCAGATTTCCAACATATTTGGGAGAGGTGCTCCAGCAGTTCCCCTTTCCTATTCCCCTTTCCCTTTTCTCTTACACTTGGATCCCACCTGGAAGTGACTCAGCTCTTTTTTCCTCTTCTTCTTCAAGCTCGGCGAGTCAGCGGCTGGACACTCAGCGGCTGGCACGCAGGCTCGGCGTGGGGGCAGGGGCGACGGCGCCCAGGCTCAGTGCGGGGTGGCCAGCGGGCGATCGGTGCGGGGCGGCCAGCGGGCCACCAGCGCAGGGCAGGGGCGGCAGGCGCACCAACGCTCTCGTCGTCGGCCTTCTTCTTGCGCCTTGGCGATGTCGCCGCCGTCTCCGCATCGGTCTCCTCGTCCTTTTTGCTTCCAGGCGCCGCCACTGCAGGTGCGCGGCCATGCGGGGAGCCGGCGGCGAGACAGGGCGCGGCCCG
>OAMR01000313.1:931123-945687 GCA_900205405.1 Echinochloa crus-galli | reverse complement strand
CCATGCGGGCAACCGGCGGCGAGACGCGGCGGCGCCCGCCGGTCGGCGGCGAGGTGGAGAAGGGCGGCCGGCGGCGAGGGGCGCGATGCGGCGGATGGCGAGGGGTCACCGGGGGGATGGCCGGCGGCGAGGTGGCACCGGGCGGCGGGCGCATGGCCGCAGCGAGATGGCGGCGGGCGGCACATGGGGGCCGGGAAGAAAAGAAGGCTGTGGAGGAGAAAGGGGAGGAGGGGAAAGGGGATTGAGAAAAAAGTGGAGGTGATTGAGAAAAGAAAGGGGAGAGGAGGGGAAAGAAAGGGGATTGAGAAAAAAAATTAGGGCTCCTTTGGCAGCGGATGACCCCGCGGGGATCCGCGGCGCTTCCCCGGGAAGTCCGCCCGGTCTCTATAGGCCGGGCGCCCTTCCCCGGTGAAGTTTGCCCCGGGATCCCGGGTCCCAAACCAGCCCTTATAGGGAAAGGGAAATAGAAAGGGGATCTATTGGAGGGGTGTTTCTTTTCTCTTGCTTCCCTTTAACTAGAAATATAGGGAAAGGGGATTGTTATTGGGAAACTGCTGGAGTTGCTCTTAGGCCGTTAAATAATAAAAACTCCGTTTCGTCCAAAATTGATATTCGTTATCACAACATTTGACCACATGTCATGTTCGAATAATTATAAAAGTATCATTTATTTTGTTTATGATTTACTTGAACACTAAAAATATTTTTAAGCATGATTTATGTTTTTGTATATTTACACTAAAATATTTGATAAGATGAATAGTCGAATATGGTGAGCAAAAGTCAGTAATAAAACTTAAAACAGAGGGAGTGTGTATTAGGCTTGCATCAATCACCAACAACAAACAAGGAAGCACAGAGTTCCGCTACATGTCTCACCGAGGAATGTGCGAAGAGTTGCGTTTGCACCGCAGAAAACCGTCCGATACAGCGTATCCTGGCTCTCACATCTAAGTCTCAGATATACTAGCTAACAATCCCTCGATCTACAGAATATGCCGAGGATGAATGAGCTCGGGGTCGTCAGAGCCGCTGGGGCCTGGGGGCAAGGGCAAATGGGCAATGCGGCGGCGTCGGTACGTCAAGAGCAAGGCAGACGCTGCGCGCACTAGCAATGTAAGCTCATGAACCGCCATAACCCATCTATTCGGCTTCAGGGTCAGGGACAACAGACAGCACCACGCAGGTCAGCACTGGGTTACATTCCGTACCGTGCTGGGGTTGCTGGATATCGGTCAAGCCACCCAGACGACAAAGACAATCGGCCCCTTATTGGGTGGATAATAATGTTTAAACAGGGGAAACATGGACTTAATGACTGCAAATCTCAACATATACCTGTTCAACATATGACCTATTTAAATCTAATGATGTTTAAGAAAAAAATATTAGAAATGCTAGGATATCACTAAAGCAAGAAGGCAATTATGTTGGATGTTATACTAGCATGCAGTGAGTAAAGAATTGCACATCAGAAGGAACATGCCTACTATCATAGCTAGTTTTGCTCTCCAGGATGATGAGAACATTTTGAAACAATTACACATTTTTAATATAAACAATGCAAAAAATCTCCTAAAATGGCGCAACCAAGAAAGCAGTACCACAGAACCAACAATCTAATGTTCATTGCAGTATTTAAATATCCATAACAGTACGACCTAGGCACTAAAGTAGCAGCAGTCATCATAAAGACATTGTATTGCAGATACGCTTCTTTTTTCACTCAAACCCAAAATAATGAACATTGTGTGATTGAAGCGGCTTCAGTATCAGTTTATTTGCAGATCAACTTATACTGAATAATAATAATAATTAGTATTGGCACAATTAATTTTATGGCATCAAAGATGTTTCAGTACACATTAATAGCACCCAAAGATTGCAATGTTCAGTTTTCAGCACTCTGTCACATTCTCAAATTCACTACAGCTATCTTTGGCCAAAATACTCCCTCTTCCTCCCTCTGTCCTCTGCTGGTAGAAGAATCGGAAGCACTGTTGCAGAAAGAATAGGGGATGACGAGGCCGCACTGCAGCAGGAAGAATATTGGGAAAGAAGGTGGGGGAAAAAGGAGATTGCCAGATGAAGTGCTCAGATTTGGCTATGCTTGGGCAGCAGCGTGACTTGCCAAGAAGTGCAGGCAAGAGCAGCGGTCTATTTTTCTAAACTCGAGTTCTTTGGGTGCTATATGAAACCAAATTTGCCTTTTTAATAATGACAAAACATAAACAACTACAAACATTTACAGTAATCCTTTTTATGTGAAATACTGTTGAAATGAAAGAACATTTTGTTGTCGTGTCATACTTCTATTAGTATGTACTTACTTTCAGAGAGCAGTGGAAATGAGATTTCCTTCAAATAGCTGCAACATGTCAGTCTCTCAATGCGACTCTTTTGGAAACCAAGGAACCAACCAGTAATCCCTTGTGAACTAGGTTTTTGATGGTTTGACTCGTAGTTGTGCTACTATAACACTACCCCTGACACATGCAAAAAATAGCCACATATGATCAGAGCAGAATAAGGGACGTCTAAAATAGTTAAACCAGTGTGATCAAACCGTTTCTTTAATCAGAGTCGTTCTGACGTTCAGGTAAATGATTCATTTTATTCAGGTATGAGGCAGCATTAAAACAGCATCACAGTGCTGCTCAGATTCAGATAACATGCAGTTTGGGTGATAATGCCAGACAACTTAGTTGCACCAAGCTAATATGCCTCCTTTAACCATAACTGCAGAGGTATTCAGACAGCAGATTTACTTTACTCGGATTGCGAAAGAATAGCACAAAATCATAACCCAGTTCCAACAGAGCTGCTCAAATTTCTTGCTAGACTAAATGCAAAACTTTCGTTGCTATGCCATTGAATCAATAAACAGAGATCAGATAATAACATTTCCCTATACAAGTGCATTGTCTTGGCAATAATGGCAACAGATTTTAAGTGAAAGTTCGTGGAATAACCATGTTTAAACAGGGAAAAGCTTTGAGTTCATTACTTTAAAATCTCAATATCTTAGATGTAGCCTGTTTAATGAAAATGTTTTTTTTTTAAAAATAATGATTAGAAATGTCCGGATTATAGCTGAAGTAATAAGGCAATTGTGTTCTATGCTATACTAGCACGTAGCTAAGCAAAAACTGCACATGAGAAGGATCATGCCTGCATTCGTATCTTGTTTTGATCTTCAGCATGATGATAACCACACCAAGACAGAGTTTGAGAACAAGACAGACCAGTTATCACTTCCTTGTGCAAATTGATCCAAATTCACAAATAAACCATATCAACATCTTGTAACTTGTAACCATTTTGTACCAACTTTCAACCCCCGAAACCCCAAAAGACTTCAAGCTTCTTAAAATTGTCACATTTTCTATTTTTATTTAATAATCTGAACTACTGATTGATATATGATATCAGCCCAACAATTTCATTTTCTTATCAAGAAAGGCATTGTTTTTGTACACTCAATAGACATAGGAAGCAATCCCAGATTTCTAATTTGACAGAAAAAGAATCACGATATTGCAGCATGACAAATTGAAAATAGCTCCAAATTAAATAAAAGTACTAATAAGATTACCTTATGGTGCAACCATCTTCTTAGTACAGTTCACCAACCATTTAATATTTGGTTGGATGGTTTTACGCCTCAAATTGACCACTACATGAACATCAGCGGGAACTGCATTTCCAGTATCGAATGGATACCTGAGAAGGAGAATAATGTTGAGTTATTGTTCCATCTTGGCCAATCAGACAAAAGTACCTGTACGGTAGACACTTTATCTATTAATTGAATCTGGATGCAGAACCACACTTGCAGCAAAGTGCTTACAATCTTGGCACAAAAAAAGGAGTAAAGATTTTACTGCAAGTGATGCTATCAGCTATTATACTAGAAAAACAAACCAAAGTATAGTCTGTTTCACCTGAGATGAAGAAAAACAGATGGTCCTGCAAGTTACAAATTGCAGTAATGGAGCAGAAAACTGATGACTCTACTGTTATGGGCCAAGAACCAACAATTCTCCATGGAGTGTGTCCCTAGGGAAGCTGCACACCACCATCTACACCTGCAGGCCCTGATGGACTTTATCCCTAACTTATGTCTGGTTGTGTGTTAATTTAAGAGTCTTGAGGGGAAGTTATCTCAGAATAAGTTATGAAGTATAGACTCAATCTGTTAGGCAGCCAGTCTATGAATACAAAGCCAACGGCTCATTATTCATCATAAATAAAAAAGAGAAGTTCCAACTAGGTCAGCATACTTGTTGGTGAAACTTGAAAGCCATATTTTAAGGAGAATGTTTGGCTCGTAAAATAGGTAATGAAAAGTTGTGTAAGGATAAGCATAGGAAATTTATGCAATTGGTGGATTCAGAAATACTGATTCAAAAGATTATGAATGGATCTCTATCCTCCAGACTACAGTCGATCACCACTATTTAAACTGAAATTGAGGAGGAATGACATCACTCCAAGCAATGTAGGGGAAACTTGACGCGCTATGCAAAATGGCCAAACATCTAGTATAAACGCATGCTCCAAACACTAAAGGTTCACTTGTAATAGCACCACTGGGGAAAAACATTCTTTCCTAATGGGGAAATAGTTGCAACCACGGCAGAAGCATCAATGTGCGCAGCAATCCACTCCATGTTGAGTACCGTCGATGGCATGCTGCCACAACAAAGGCAGAAGAATGTAGAGCATCAATAAACTTGTGGCATTGAGTAAATTGTTCACTATTCACCTCAAATCCTCAGATTAATGTGAATTCCAAGTCCCTGTCAATTAGAAAACCCAACTGCATAGAAATTATACCTCAGTACTGACAAATGAAGCAAAATGGCAAAATTGCAACTAAACTAACCCTGTGAAGCTAATCTGAGTAATCTTTTTTTTTTAGAAGGAGCTAATCTGAGTAATCTAGCAACCAAGGAACTTATTGTACAATGACTATTCATCCATCACCAGTCACCAACATGCTTGATAACAAAATCACTTGTGAAAAGCTTGTATTTTCCTTGTGGCAAGCAAATTGCTAGGATTACTGCAAACTATTACTCTAACACCTCAGGAACAATCTGAATTTCCTAGAAATCAACCTATAGATGACTTAGCAGCAGTAATAATATACAAAGTAATTCAACCATTGCCTCACCATCGTGAGAAACCAAATCAATCAAAAGAACGGAAATTGCTCAAAAAAAATCAGAAGAACGGACACACGTTTCCAAGGCTAATATAAATAAAAAAAGAATATCCCACCGCAGGTCACCCTCACCGCCCTGATTCGCTTCAACGGACGGAATAATCACTCCCATATAGACCATAGTCAACGAAAAATCAACTTCCCTAACCTTAAGGTAATTTTAGCGAATTGACAGGGATGTAGTAAAGGGCGCAGAAAATAGGACACGTTGCTAAGACATCCAAGCAGTAAACAAGCAACTAGGTCGGCGAAACAACTGAACGAGAACATCAGGTGTTACCTCTGAGTCGCCGGCATCCAGAGCTCCTGGTTCCTCTCTTCGGGCCCGCGCCAGCCGCCGCCCCCGCCGCCACACCACCCACTTCACCTCCACAGCCTCCGGGTCCGCGTCCGCGTCCTCCAGCGGTGCTGCCCCTCAGCCCGCTCCAGCTGCTCCTTGAGTGAGGAGACGAACGGCGGCGGCGGCGGCGCAGGCGAGAGGGGAATCCAAACCTAGATGTGAGGGGAGAGAGATTCGGGAAGGGATTGCCCCAGTCACGATCAAGGTTTTGGGATTCAAATCGTCAAAAAATTTCGGAGTCCATCGAATTGGACGAAATTCGAAAATTTCGGGCTGGCATTCAAGAGAGTTGACGGGTCAAAAAATTTGAAATTTGTCCGAATTTCGACCGAATATTGACAAATTTGAATAGAATTTTACAAAAAAACAAAACAATAGATAATTCAAGCAAGAAAAATTAATCCACCAGAAGCACAGGT
The DNA here is from genome assembly GCA_900205405.1 of Echinochloa crus-galli. Lineage (NCBI taxonomy): Eukaryota > Viridiplantae > Streptophyta > Magnoliopsida > Poales > Poaceae > Echinochloa > Echinochloa crus-galli. The sequence goes on along the minus strand of OAMR01000313.1, from coordinate 939,698 downwards.
GCCAGCATTGAAATCATTGGTCCATAAATTCATTACAGAAACAAACAGTTATAAACACAGGCTGTGTTTAGTTCTCCATCACATCACCAAAATTCCCAAATTCTCTCTCCAAACATCACTATCCACTTATCACATCAAATCTCTCTCCTCATACATTGAACACTAAACGTAGGTAAATAAAAAAACTAATTGCATGATCTTGATGTACACGACGAGACGAATCTTTTGAGCCTAGTTAGATTATGATAGGACAATGTTTACCACAAACAAACGAGAGGTGCTACGGTACGCTACAGTAACCGATGTGACATTTTCTCTAAACTTTTTTCTACAATTTTTGGAACTAAACACGGCCACAGAGTAACAGAACAAGCACGATGGCGAAATGGAGTACGGATTACATACACTACCTACACGCAGTCACGCACCCGATGCCAGAACTAAGCTTGGCTTTATTAATTATTCATGTAAATACAAACACGGCGAGCGTTGTCGACGTCGACGAGTAGGCGACACCGATGATTGGACTGGAGCCGAACCTATGGGGTTAGCCCATCACGAGGACGGGGGTGCCGCCGAGGGCGACGAGGAAGGCGAGCAGCACGACGGTGGCGCAGAGGAGGGGCCTCGCGCACGCGCGGCCGCGGCCGCCGTCTTGGGCCGAGCTGAGCAGGATGGCGGCGTACACCTCGGCGACCCCGGCTAGGAAGATGCCGAAGAGGGTGAGGTAGTAGGCGACCTGGTGGCCCTCGAAGATCGCGCCCGGGGGCAGCCTGTAAATAATCCTGTTGAATACAGTCATCAGAGTGGAGGACCCAACCCAAAACAGCGGGCGCGCGAGCTGCCTCGAGCTGACGAGCTCGCTTGCAGCTTGATGGAGCAGTTCGTCACCGGGAATGTCGACGGCGACATCGTTGTTGCTAACGTTGTCGCTGCTGGCAGGGATTCGCTGGGTGGCCATGGAAATCGATCGGGGAAGGCTAGCTCGAAGGTCACGGAAGAGGAGAAGCAAGAAGAGGGTGATCAGGGGTTTCTTTTTTGTACTTGGATGGATGGGGGGGTTTGGGTTACACGCGGCAGAGGCGAGGGTGGCTGACTGGCTGTGAGCCTGGGACTGGTTTTAGAGCATGGCTAACAAGTACGCCGCCTGCCGGCTGGGAGGAGCGAGTTATTTTGATGGTACAGCAGGTTGACAGAAAAAATATCAGAAGCTTAGCAAATAGGCAGCAGCGAAGCAGCTAATGGCAGCGAGGGAAGCGCGTATGCGCCCGCTGCTGGCCGGCGTGTCACGAACCGTCCGCTTCACTCTCTCTCCCACGTAGGACACAGCCGGCTTTCAGCCAGTTATTAAACTTGCTCTTACAAGTAACCCGGCGCGGTGCGACACCGCTTCAAGCCCTCCACAGCGTATGCTTGAAGTAATCTCTACAATGGAGAGAGAAGTTTGGGAACCACTCCCTACGTTGCAGCCCACGACTCCCGCGCTTAGAAAATCAGAAGGGATGCATGAGGGGGCATCGATATCTGGCTGATTAAAAAAACTAGGAGAGGAGAGAGATGATGTTGTGAGAGACCGAGATGAGCGGACAGGGATTCGAAGGGAAGTCGCCGTGAGTCTTGCCTGTGTATATCTGGCGTCCATATATCATCCAACGGTAGCAAGTGAGGCACGCAAGCCCTGCCGGGTCCCTGTGACTCCACTATGACAGCTGCTGTTGTGGGTCTTTGTGAGTGGCCCCCACTTGTTGTCTTAAACTTTTTTTTCTTCTTCCTATAAATTTCTACATATGGTAATTTACGTTTTGGTTTAAATGGTGGTATAAAATCGTGATCATGAAGCTAGCCGTTCGAGAAAGATGTTTGAACTTTTGTGGGAATTTAAATCACGTATAGTTGACAATTGGTTATAGATTTAACTAACCGTAGTATTTTATACAAGCTTACTTGTGGATTTCACATTATTTTTTAAATATAAGTTGATAATTGATAAAATTAAACTTGAATTTGTTTCTTACTATGTTTTATTTTTTTATTGCTAAGTTGAAATGTTGGGCTGAAATAATAAAAGACATTAGATGGTGGTTTGAATATTGAATGCAAGAGGTAAGGCTCATGGTTGCCTTGCTCAAGGCAAGTCACCCAATCCGCGTCCGAGATGAGCAGAGCCCCGGTGCTGGTGGCAGCTTTTAGGATTTTTATATTAAGTTGGCAGCTGTTTGGTTAGAGGGTGTCTTTGACTACTTAATTATTAAATAAAATTAGTTTATAAAACTACGTGCAGAATTCTCGGATTAATTCACGAGACCTATCTAATGAGACTTTTGACCGTATGATTAGAGAATAATTAATGTATCATTAATATAGTAAAACATGGGTTAATTAGGCTTATTAGATTCGTCGCATAAAGTACTCATCTATACTATAAAAGATCCAAAACTTTCGAGGGTCGACGAACCCATAAATCATTGAAACATTACCCATCCTGTTTTGAAGAGTTTGACTAAACATCTCGTGAAAAAAACATGTGCTTGCGTGGAACCAATACGGTCTCTGGACAACTACTACCAGGACTCCTCATCGTTAATAAAAAAGTCGTTTTTATTAAACGTGCACGTCGCACGTGCGTTCTTGCTAGTCTTTAAAAAAATTTTGCAAATAGACTTCATTTAATACTCCGTACATGCAAAAATTTTTAGAGAAAAAGTTTTGAAAAAACAAGCAAACACAGCCGAGCTCTAATTTTTCTCATGTGGGTCTCATTTTTTTCCTTGGCACAACTCACGCTGTGGAGGGCCTAATGCCTGCTGACCTGTTTGCTTTATGATGTGAAGCCCAAGGTTTTGACCCCGCATTTTTTTTAAAACATGGTTTTGACCAGAACCACGGCCGGCAAATTGCCTACCAGAACATACTGACGCCAAGGGACATATGGTGCCGTCCTTCATACGATCATGCTTTCCCGGATGCTTTCTTAACTTCAAATACATTTTTTTCCCATTCTGATCATTAGATTTTCCTAACTTTCCGGTGGTGTATGGTTTTGAAATACAAAGCTTTATTTCATACTTAAGACAAGGTCACAAGGGGTAAAAGTAGTGGTGAATAAAATAGACGCAAATGCTGACATTCATCTTGAGACTACGCACCGTGATTTTTAAATTTTGGCGAATGATGATCCCAATAATATAGGAGAGCACACTGAGCCTCGCTTCTTTGGAGGTGGCATAGTGAGGTTGTCAGCACTTTGTATATACGTACAATACTAGTTCGCATGGATGCACATGCTGCTACGGGACAAGTGTGGGGGATCAACAAAACCCTTCGTGACGACAGAGCTCTGCCGGGCACAAGTGGTGTACTCCTCCGTTCCTAAATATCTATCGTTTTCGCTTCTAAGAAACATTTTTTACCAATATATAAAAATATATATTAATATTTATGATACACAATAAATATCATTACATAGATATTTGAATCTAGTTTTTTAATAAATTTATTTGAAGATTAAAATGTTGTACATGTTTTCTACAACTCAAGTCAAAGTCATGGCACGGAAACCCAAAACGACACTTAATTAGGGACAGAGGGAGTAGAATCTAGGAACCATCCTGAGATAACGGCCCTGTTTAGTTCTACCTAAAAGCCAAAAATTCTCTCTCCAAACTTCACTATTCACCTATCACACATCAAATCACATCAAATCTCTCTCTTCATGCATGAATCACTAAATGTAGTGAAAGGGTCTCTAGCCTAGTGGTTAGAGTACCTGAGTAGCATCCTGCAGACCCAGATTCGCCTCCTTGTGGAAGCGAATTAACTGGGTTTGGAATAAAGAATAATTAAAAAAACTAGGTAGGGGCTTTCCCTACTGACTCCGGTCAAAAAAAGAATCACTAAATGTAGGTAATAAAAAACTAAGTATATAGTTTTGATATACACGACAAGACGAATCTTTCGAGCCTAGTTAGATCATGGTTGGACAATGTTTACCACAAACAAACGAAAAGTGCTACAGTGCGCTACAGTGTCCGATGTGACATTTTCACCAAACTTTCCTCCCTAGAAATAAATTTTCAAAGGGAATCTTGCATGCGTGGAGTACTAAATGAAGTCTATTTGCAAAATCCATTTAGGAATGAGTGCAACTTTGCGCGACGAATCTAATGAGTCTAATTAATCCTTTTTTTGCTACAGTGATGCTACAGTAACTATTCTCTAATCGTACGGTCAAAGGCCTCATTAGATAGGTCTCGCGAAATAGTCTAATGTTGTGAAGTTAATTTTGTGGACTGACTTTATTTAATATCCTTAATTATTAGTCAAAGATTGTGGAGCATGAAGAGAGGAAGGAGAGCATGAAGAGAGGCCCGTAAACTTTCTTCCCACGACGACCGGGACGACCGCGCGCGCTCGCCGCTCGCCCCCTCGCGCTGCCACCGGTCCCACGGCCCGCCTTCGATTTTTCGCGATCCCACCGCCCGCCTCCCCCACCGTCTACCACCTCCCAACATCCCAACCGCCGCCGCCCATCTCGATCTGCCTGCGCCGAGTCCTCGCGGCCGCCCCTCGACTGCGCCCAAGCCCGCCGCAGCCCCTCGCCTGCGACGGGAGGTCCCAACCGTCGCCGCCCATCTCGACTTGCCTGCGCCGAGTCCCCGCCGCTACCCCTCGCTGGCGCCAAGCCCACTGCCGCCCCTCGCTGCCGTTGCCCCCGATCGATCAACTCCAGGCACCCAGCTCACTGAATCCGTCAGGTAATAATCTCTGTGCTTCAGTTGTTCTAATCTAATCCTCTTCTGTTTGTTCTATGATGTTTCATAAGGAGACTGAACCAGTGAATTTCAGAAGAAGAACTGAATGAGTAAAGAGGTTATGAATTATGATGTTTCAGGAGTGCGCGCTTACAAAACCTTGAATTGCACCTTTGATCATCCCTGCTGGTGGTTTTCGATCTGGATACCGTCCAGCATTTGATCTCCCTACCGATACTGCTGTATGTGCTTGCTGTTTATATACCTGCATGTGCACTGTTGCGCAAACGCCACTCTCCTGGGCGCCTGGAGGAGAGACGGATGGAGGGAGGTGGAGGTGGTGTTGGGCATCGGCTCTCTCCTCCCGGCGCCGGCTGTTGTCTCCACTCGGTTCCGTTGGCAGAAGACCGGTGGCGGCGGGCGGCGGGAGTGAGTGAGACACTGAGACCGGGAGGCGGCGGATGAAGGCCAAGTTGTTGGGCCTCTATAGGCCCAACGGCCCAACCCAACTCAAGTGCATGGCCCAAAATTGCAAATTGGTTTTCTGTCTTGCCTTTTTACTCTGTTTCTCCCCTGCTTTTTGTCGGCCTTTGGTTGGTGACCATACATACAATTCTGCCAAGCATTCATCACACCCCTAGTTATCATTTTCAACAAAATCAAAAATTATTTGTAAGACTAGCAAGAACGTACGTGCGGCACGCACATTTATTGATGACATGTAGGTACTCAAACAATATCACTTCACTTTAGTGCAAAGCGCTTTTAAAAATACTTTATATTTGCTCTCTCATGTATGGAGAGCTTTAGGTATTCTCAAAACTCATGATAGTTGGCATTTATTTATATGAAGAAAACTCTCTAATTTATTGTCTTTTAGCAATACGGGATAATTATGTATAGACGTGGGTACAAACGTGGGTATATTTAGGTGGGCCCTTTTTTGGTGAAAAAAGTTTTAGGTTTAGAGGGGGAAATCAACATAGGAATGTCCCTCCTCCTCCCCGTATCAACCTTTTTCCACCCCTATCAAGCCTTTTTTCCCGACAGGTGGGTCATATGTGAGGTGGGTGTGGGTTTTTTTGTTGGTGAAAAGTATTTTCAAATCTAATTCTCTTTATAGTATATATTTTACTCAGATAATTAGGGCATGATCTCCCTCCCATACCTTGTAGTTGGAAGAACCATCAAGGTGATCATCGACAATCGACACCACAGTGAGACAGTGACACCAGAAATAGGCATATATATATAATAGTTCATGAGAAGCATGACACAACTAACACAATTCTTTCCTTTATAGGAGAAAAGAGCACGCATATATATACAGTATATAATAACTCTGACATGACGAAAGATGCTCAGGTTCAACAAACCACCACAACCAGCATGCTGCTTATTGATCGACCTGGCCCACCTCCATGTAGGCAGCTGAAACTGTGAGACGATGACACCAGATATGATAGTGATAGAAACTCTTGGCGCAGTGAAGGCTTCGAGAATAGCTAGGCTGCTGACACTGACGACTGACGAGTGACGACTGGCGACGATGACTGGCCCAGCGGAGGTGTGGGCCATGAGTGGCAAACTCACCAGTAGAGGAGTGAAGCCGCCGAGAGGCCGGCGACGACGGCGAGTGGCCCGACGGCGGCGCGCATGAGCTTCCTCCCCGCCGCACGCCGGGCGCGGGGATCGTTGTCGGAGATGCAGACGGCGGCGATGACCCCCGCCACGCCAGCAAAGAATGTCCCTGCGAGGGCGAGGAAGTATGCGAGGGCGAGGAAGTAGGCGTTCTTGTCGAGCACCGGCGGGGGCTCGCGCGCCGCCAAGGTGATGGCCATGGAGCAAGAGACGATGCCGAGTAGGCCGGCCAGGAGCGAGACGTACATAACCTCCATCCCGGCGGCATGGCGGCGGCCGCCGGGACTGTCGGCGGCCCAGACGGAGGCTGCCACCTGGGTCACCCCTGCAAAGAACGCGCCCGACAGGGCGAGCTTTGAGCCCCGGCGGCGGCTCGCACACGGCCATGGCGATCGCGGCGGAGGCGGCGGCGAGACCGAGCAGACCGCGCCTGAAGGCTGGCTGGTGAAGCTTCGGCGCCCCGCCGATGGCGATGACCTCCTCTTCACGCACATTGCTCGTGCTCCTTGCGGCGTGCGTCTCATGACAGGCGGGGCCGCGCCCCCAACAAATGAGTTGAGCCGCGGTGGCGGTGGGAATACCAAGCGCAAGGAGCAAGAAGTTACACATCGAGTCTGCTGGATGTGACTGGCCACGAGATATTATTATTACTACTTTTGTTTTTCGACCTACAATTGTATTGTGGTCGAAAATACCACTCCTTGATGTCCAATTCAAGTGTGTCATGACTTTTTTTTAATTAACCCGCTACTACATCTACGATAACATAATATTTTGACAAAAATCAAAACACAGCATAACACCATAAATTTAGGCTGGGCCGTGACACGGTGCGAATCTGACTATGCTTGGGCCGGCGCAAACAGAAGAAAACATGGGCTCCCACATTTCTCGTTGACACCTTAACGGACCTTCTGCATTTTAGGCCCAACTGGATGAGGGCCTGGACAGCTTGCAGGCCCGCTGCTCTGTGCAAATAATGCAGCCCATCGAGATCCAGTCGCGGAGAGATTCCCAACCGTTAGGAAAAAGTCCTTTCGGCTTCCCTCAACTATTGCCAAAGTCTGATTCTCTTCCCCCATCTCCAAAACCATATGTTCATGGTCGTTGAATTCTGAAAACAGTTGTTTTACATCCTTGGTGGTTTTGAGGGTTTTGGAGGAGGTAAATTGGATTTTGGTTGACATTTCGATGACGTAAAATTATCCTTTTGAAAATAATGGTTTGCAAATATCTTATTTGTTAGAAAAATTATAAAAAACCTAGAATCTAGTTTAAGCTTAAATTTTCATATAAAATTAGTTTTAGATTGAAAAAATATAAGGCTAGATTCACATTCCTAAAATCATGTTTTTCTTTTGCATGCATAGTTTGGAGCCATACTAGTTTCCAAGCATATCAAACTAATTATAATAATTAACAAGAGCAACTACTTAATAAAAACTATCAAAGCTTTGCGATCTAAAACAAATTTTCTATTAATTTCCTACTAATTTGCTTTGATAGTTTTTATTATTAAATTTCTATTAATTCGCTTTGATAACTTTTACTAAGTAGTTGCTCCATTATTTATTATAATTGGTTTGATATGTATGGAAACTAGTATGTCCTAAAAACATTACTTTATAGAAAATATAAAACTACTTTCATACTTTTTGATCTAAAAAAATTTTTCTATATTTTTTTAAGATTAAACCAGATTCTAGGATTTTTTAATTAGATTTTAAAGAAAGAAATATTTGCAACTTTTTTTCATAAAGACCATATTCAAATTTACCCTCTCCGAAACCACTCTCGAAACTGCTAAGGGTGAAAAACAACCAGTTTAAAAAAACAAAGTAATATGTTTGTCATATTATAGTCCACATGGCAAGAAGTTTGTCATTTTCGCTTGAAATTTTTGTACATTGAGTTTGCATCCTGACTGTTCCGACAAAGTAATATGGATGTGCATCGTTTCAAAAAAAAATTAACATCCATATCACTTGCTGAATTGATTTTCGCGTTTCCACATAATATGTTTGTTTCCACCGTACGTCCGTACCTTTCCTCAGAAAGTTCCGTGGAACGATGGTTCTCACGACCACAGCAGAACGCTTGTGAAACCACCAGCTGCAGCCAATTCGCGCCCACAGCAGGCTCACGCATGGCTCGGTCCAATACACTGCGATGTTGCATCAAAT
>OAMR01000313.1:910269-929900 GCA_900205405.1 Echinochloa crus-galli | reverse complement strand
ACACGTTTGTCAGACCTTATAAAGAACTGAAAACGCTGGACACCCACCACCATTGATTCAATGTTATTTCAGACTTCACATTACATATGCCTCTCGCTGCCACTAAGCGGCTGCAGGAACGACGATGACGACAGATAGGACACAACACTAAAAGCAAGGGCGGACCCACCCTAAACCAAATCCCATTCAATGTTATTTCAGCCTTTACATTACATATGTCACTACAAAAAATATGATAATTTACATAAAATTTTAAATAAGATGAGCGGTCAAACCTAAAGTTAAAAAAGTCAAACAAATTATAATTGATATGGAGGGAGTAACTGTTTCACCAATTCGTGGCAGAGCGACGTGGTCGTTCGGGGCCAGCGCCTAGCTAACAACCTCGCCGGAGCAGGAGAGACGCACTGATGCCGAGTGCCTTGTATTTACTCGTTGATTTATTTTTTCTGATGCAATTTGATTTGTATGATGAGAACTATTATTTATGCTGGAATTTATGGGCCTGGTCCAATGAGAAAATGTTGTATTGATACCACATCAATTTGAAATCATAAATGTTTATACTATTTTTTATAAATGCAGTCACTAAACCAAAGTTTGTATTCTTTCTAAGACGGAGGAAGTACAGAGACTCGGTTTCATTCATCTAACTTACAAAACAGCTGAATGGTTCTGCTCCTTGTACGACAATAGCTCACCTTCTGGTGGAGATAGGGACTCATCAATCACTCAACATCTCTCAGGGGCTTCGTGATCATGATCATCAACTCAATTTAAAGATACGAAGAAAACGGACCCAGAGCATTTTTTGGCCAAACTCACCCATGGCCCGAGGCCCGCCAAAGACCTTGGCCCAATGGGTTCGTCACCATGGCGGGCCGTGAGCGTGACCGCTGCCGGGGAGAGGGGAGTTCAAAAGAGAGGAGGGTGTCACGGCCCATGTGTCTGTTGCGGCTGCTCTGTTTCGGCTTTGACTCAGCATTTGCTCCGTTCGCAGTCTTTTGACTTCTGGCGGCCTCTGCTTTATCTATGTAGAATTTCTAATTCTACACCTCCAGCTGGTTATCGTTCAAGAGAAAAATTACTGCTCGATGGCATCATCTCCACCCACGAAGTTGGAGGAGCATGGTCGAGAAAATGCAATTCACACCAGCAACAAGATAACTATAGATTTTACAGTACTCTTAGCAGCACATGATACGTGATACACTGGACTTGACTCTCGTTTTCAGAAGCACTTTATTTTTGTCAAACGCAACGACACGCATCCCCAACAGGGCAACAGGGACGAGCTAATTAAACACAAGAGACATGGAAATGGAATAACGACAGCACATATATGATGCGGACATGCACACTCGTACCGAATTGAGCTCAAGCAACGGTTGCTCTTACTCCGAGACGCCGACAGCCATGACGGCTGCAGGCGTGCTCTCATAGTGACGACCTCACTGGGTCAGCAGGGAAGCCACCGCGAGGCCGCCGGCGACGACTACCGGCGCCACGAGGCAGGCGTACACGAGCTTCCTCCCGGCGGCCGCCCGGACGGAGGCTGCGATCTGGGTGACACCTGCGAAGAACACCCCTGAGAGGGAGAGCAAGTACGTGGTCTTGTTGAGCCCCAGCGGCGGCGGCGGCTCGCAGACGGCCAAGGTGATGGCCATGGATGCGGCGGTGAGACCGAGCAAGCCGCTCTCCGACGAAGAGCATGCCTGGGGGAGCTTCGACGACACCTCGCCGCCGGCCTTCCCTTCGCACCCGTTGCCGCCCGTGGCCGATGCCATATCTTCAAGCCGAAGCCGGCTGTACAGGCGGCGCAGCTCCTTGTCCTCGAAATCGAAATCAAAGAAGAGCATGGGCTAGAGAAAGGGATCGAGAAGAACAGGCGCGCTTGCAACGAGCGAGGGGGAGAGCATGATCTTTATATAGTGCCAGTTTGTTCTGTTTTAGCGCGCTTGCCCACGGCCCTTCTTTTTCTCTGTTTTTGTTTTTTTTTGCTTTGACCACCACTTGCGCTACGAGAAATCAAAAGGAGAATCCGGCGCCGGCCAGCTGGATGTGACACCAGCGCGGTTGCAAGGCTGGTCAAGTGGACCTGTTCTAGAATATTCCTCACGGCGTGCCACTCCATGACAGGCGGGGCCAACAAATGAGTTGAGCCGAGGAGTCAGTGGACGCACTGCTACATCAGCATATGTAGGCTGCCCACGAATCGCTTGGGCCGGCGCAAACAGCAGAAAACAGGGGCTCCCACATTTCTCGTTGACACCTTAATGGACCTTCTGCATTTTAGGCCTAACTGAATGAGGGCCTGGCCAGCTTGCAGGCCCGCTGCTCCGCGCAAATAATACACGCTACGGCCGAAAATGCAGCCCATTCAACACACCCTAGTTATCGTTCTCCAGCAAAATAAAAAATTATTTGCAAGATTTTACTCAGATAATTATGGCATGATCGCCCTCTCCTACCTTGTAGTTGGAGAACCATCAAGGTGATCATGTACAGTCCACACCATGACACCACAGTGAGACAGTGACACCAGGAATAGGAATATACAGTATATAGTTCATAAGAAGTACACAATTCTTTCCTTTATAGGAGAAAAGAATACGCATCTGACACGACGACAGATGCCCAAGTGGAACAAACCACCACAACCACAAGCAGGAAAACAACACATGCAGCATGCTGCTTATTGATCGACCTGGCCCACCTCCATGTAGGCAGCTGAAACTGTGAGACGATGACACCAGACATGATAGTGACAGAAACTCTTGGCGCAGTGAAGGCTTCGAGACTAGCTAGGCTGCTGACAGTGACGACTGACGACGACTGGCCCAGCGGATCGGAGGTGTGGACCATGAGTGGCAAACTCACCAGTAGTAGAGGAGTGAAGCCGCCGAGAGGCCGGCGACGACGGCGAGTGGCCCGACGGCGGCGCGCATGAGCTTCCTCCCCGCCGCACGCCGGGCGCGGGGATCGTTGTCGGAGATGCAGACGGCGGCGATGACCCCCGCCACGCCAGCAAAGAATGTCCCTGCGAGGGCGAGGAAGTATGCGAGGGCGAGGAAGTAGGCGTTCTTGTCGAGCACCGGCGGGGGCTCGCGCGCCGCCAAGGTGATGGCCATGGAGCAAGAGACGATGCCGAGTAGGCCGGCCAGGAGCGAGACGTACATAACCTCCATCCCGGCGGCATGGCGGCGGCCGCCGGGACTGTCGGCGGCCCAGACGGAGGCTGCCACCTGGGTCACCCCTGCAAAGAACGCGCCCGACAGGGCGAGCTTTGAGCCCCGGCGGCGGCTCGCACACGGCCACGGTGACCGCGGCGAGGCCGAGCAGACCGCGGTTGAAGGCTCGCTGGTGAAGCTTCGGCGCCCCGCCGATGGCGATGATCTCCCCCTCACGCACATTGCTTGCTGTGGCTGGTGCCATATCTTGAAGCCGGCCGATGCCGCTCACTTGCTCAGGCGCCTTCTTCCTGTCCTGGAAATCGATAATCGAGGAGGGAGGTGGAGGACTGGAGGCTGAAGAATCCGGCGCGGTTGCGCGGTATTTGTGCAGGGCTGGTTGGGGGCATCAGATTCGTTTCGTTTGTTGGTCTCAATAAAATAGTAATAAAAAAAGCGCGGGCTCTTGACGCCGGGGCTCTACGATGCTCGCCGCAGCGTGCGACTCCATGACAGGCAACAGACAATGGAATGAGCCGCTGTGGGCCGGGACGTGGTGGACGGGATCATGTGATTCCAATTCCAATCCCCTACTCTCACTTCCGCATGTGGTGTGACGATGAATTTTTTTAGTCTCTCCACCCACTACAGCATCGATTCAGCTGGGTGCGACTGGCCACGAAATCATACAAAACTATATTTGTGTGTGCTCTCCGGCTGTCCACGTCATCCAACCCTACCGGCGACTCGAAACTGCCGCCCCCGCCCACGCCGCGCCCCCTCCCTGCCTTCTCCCTCCACCCACGCCGCACCTTGAATTCCACCATCACCTGCCGCCTCCCCTCCGCGCCACCCCCTCGCCTTCTCCACCCGACGCCTCAAAGCCCGCCGCCGACGCCTTGCCTCGCGCCGGCTCCCCACCGCGGCACCCCTCGCCTTCTCCACTCAATGACTCAACGCGCCTCGAAAGCCCACCGCCGCCGCCTCACCTCCTCCCGTTTCCACTTGCCGCCTCCATAAATCGCTCACGTCCCGTGCCCCGCCGGAGTGGAGCGTGAAGATGCGGCCGAGCTCGCAGAGGGCGCAACTGTCGAACTGGCGGCGCAGAAGCAGGGGGAGGAGAGGCCGCAGGGAGGTGAGCCACCGCCCGCCCGCTCGCCATCACGCCTTCGCATCGCGGCTCAGCTCTGCCACCGTCGTCGGTGTTCCGTCGGCGACTCCCGCGGCCGCTGCTCCGCTCCAACGGGAATGAGGAGGGCGCGCTCCGCTCGGTCGGCCGCCGCGACTTCCCGCTCTGCCGCCGCCCCGCCTCTCCAAATCGAGCCTCTCCATGGACAATCGAGTCCCCCGATCCGCTCAAGAGGTCAGAACTGCTCAAATCGAGTTTCCACCCACAATTCTACCGGCGGCTCCTCCTCAGCTGAGTGTTGAGTTGTGTTGGCCCCGCGCGGCACCGAGGCGCCCACGCCATGGTGACCCTGCCGCCTTCTCCTCCGTCCTCGCGGTCCGCTCGGCCGTCGGCGCGCGCCGTCCGCCGCCGCTCCCCGGACCCCTCGGGGGCGGCCGCCGGCTTCATCGTCATGGCAGTCCACATCGCCTGCAGCTACAGGTACAGCGCGCTGCTGCTGGCCTTCTTCTTCTCCGCGTCCAAGGTCACCAGGATCGGAGAGGACCGCAGCAAGCGCCGCGTCGAGGACGACTTCAAGGAGGGAGGCTAGCGCAACTGGTAACCAACCTTCTCTGTTTTGTGGAAGCAGCGAATCCCACCCAAAAATATCTACTCCCTGCTATATGCCTGAGCTAGGCTTTTGATCCCTTCTCTGCCTGTGCCACCATTTAGTTTCCGTGTGACGTGCCCAGAACAATTGCTGCAGAAATTATAAGTATAGTAGTGAATGGTGCTAGAAAAAGAAAAGAACATTCAGTGTTCAACTGAGAGATAGAAAAGATGCAACCACTAATGCTAGATTATATACCAGTTTATAATAAAGTAATAGTTTAATTACCATGTTAGCAAAAAAGAAAGAAAAAAAGGACCTGATATTTGAAAATGCATCTCGCATGGTTACCTTTTTACATATCTTGGTCTTTATTCAGATTTAGCACTTATGCTGTTGTCAGTTTGCATACAGCGGAATAGCAATTTTGGTTCCAACCAAAGCTAATAAAGTGCTATAAATTTCCTCTCCAAAAAGTGTTATAAAATTCAAGGTGAATCAACTGAAATTTTGGCATGTGCAAAAGCTCTCTCACATCAAGCTTTCTTTTGTATGTTTTATACTCTCAAATTCACCCACCCGAAACCAACATCTAAACACGGCCTAAGTGAACGGATAAGAGAGAGGAAATCATACACCTGCAAGACGAATTCAGAAAAAAGCGATGACTTGAGGAGGTGCATATAACTAACACAATTCTTTCCTTCATAGGAGAAAAGAATACGCATATACAGTATATAATAACTCTGACGACACGACGATATATAGATGCCCAAGTGCAACAAGCCACAACAACCACAAAAGCAGGAAAAAGACACATGCAGCATTATGCTGCTTATTGACCTGACCCACGTACATACGCAGCGGATTTGAAACAGTGAGACGATGACACCAGACAAATAAACTCTTGGCGGCGCAGTGAAGAAGGCTTCGAGAATAGCTAGGCTTCTGACACTCTGACAGTGACGACGATGACGTACTGGCCCGGCGGAGGTGTGGATCATCATGAGTGGCAAACTCACCACTCACCAATAGAGGAGTGAAGCCGCCGAGACCGAGAGGCCGGCGACGATGGCGAGTGGCCCGATGGCGGCGTGTATGAGCTTCCTCCCCGCCGCACGCTGGGCGCGGGGATTGTCGTCGGAGACGCAGACGGCGGCGATGACCCCTGCCATGGCAGCAAAGAATGCGCCTGCGAGGGCGAGGAAGTAGGCGTTGTTGTTGAGTCCCGGCGGCGGGTTGCGCATGACTAAGGTGATGGCCATGGAGCAAGTGACGATGCCGAGTAGGACAACCTGACGAAGCCCATCATCAGCACCGACATCGACAGGGGCCTCCGCCTCCCGCCGGACGCTGCCCATCCCCACTGCTGCCATCTTGAGCCACTACGGGAAATCCCGTATATGCCGAGTGTCTAACTCTTTGCCGAGTGTATTTTCTCGGACACTCGGCAAACAAGCTCTTTGCCGAGTGTTTTTTGTTTGCCGAGTGTCAAATAAAATACACTCGGCAAAGAGCTTGTTTGCCGAGTGTCCGAGAAAATACACTCGGCAAAGAGTTAGACACTCGGCATATACGGGATTTCCCGTAGTGTAACATGCTGAAAACTAACTTAAAGTTAAATTTACTGAACTGCAACAGAAAAAAAACTAATCCAGATTCTACTTGACTTGGGCCCTGCCACATGAATTCAGACACAAACAGTTCTAACAAATGTGCCATACGATAAGATAATGTATTACTTTCCTTAAACATATTGATTCTAGGTTGTACTAAGGACACTTATATTTAACTTGATATGATGAAAAGAAGAGCTCTACTATGGCGTGGCTTTTCTTTTGAAAATTCTCAGACATATTCTACAATTGATTGTCCATTGTACTTTATCGCAAAATGAATGTCCAGTTCCATCCATGAACATACAGGAAATGCATGTTAATCTGCAACCGCTGCTGCTTCTCATCAGCATCGGTGAGTGCCTGCTCGGGTACAGCGGCTCCTGACCTTTTGGCTGGTGAGCAGCAGCCGCACTCTCTCTCACCCTTTTGCCTGCTTCCTTGATCAACTAATTGGTGAGCGAAATAGAAACAAACAAATATATGTCTTGCTATCAGATTGGAAGCATGCATGTCATCGCTGAGGAATTATCTGCAATTGATTGTCTATTGTTACCCTTAATTGCCCTACTTATTTAGCTATCTAATAAGCTCAATTCTTCCAACCTGGACAAATGTGTAGTGTAAGATGATCTACTGTTTTCTTAAAACACTACAATGACCACTAAATTTTGAGTGTACGCAGATCATCAAGGACAGTAGAATATACAACAACTAATAAATGTTTCAACTCCAGGAGTAAGAACAGGTTTAGGCCATCCCCAACCCTTCCAGTCAGCTAGTGTCCATAGAATTAATTAGGCTGCCAAATAAGCAGAAATCCTACGTGGTAGAAGAGTTAAGAAGGGGAGAGAAGAAAAAATATGTAAAAGTCGGGTCACATGCAGGATACCAGGTTGTCACGCATTTCAAGGGAGGGAAGCCAGTAAAAACATTCACACACGTGTTCCAAAAAATTGGAGGAGAGTGAATGGACTAGAAAATTAATGAAGGGCCCACGAGAAGACACTATGGGTTGGGTACCATAGTTTCTAGATCTGATGTCTTGATGACATGGCAACATAGACATCACTTATGGACATTTTGGGTTGGGATTGGCCTTATGCACATAAACCACATGCACCGGCGTCGTCACGAGGGAGCGGGACCTGCCGGACCGCTGGCAGCAGGGCATCCGCTTCGAGGTCTTCCTGCACATTGGCCTCGTCGAGGACTACACGACGGCGGCGGAGGACCTCCAGGGCGCAGTGGCCAACCCTGCGGCGTTCGCGCCGGTCCGCCGGCCGTACGTCTGGCGCTACGGGCTGATGGATGGCTCACCGGAGGGGGCAAGGGCGAGGTTCCCAACCCGTCTACCCAAGCCCCCGCGCGAGCAGGCGAGCGCGAGCACCACCGCACGGAGGAGCGGGTGCACCACACGGAGGAGCGGGAGCAGCGCCATCACCGCACCGACGGCCAGCAGCAGCAGGGGGCCCACCGCCGTGGGGACGGCCGGGCCTACAACGAAGGGCCGTTCGTCTGGCTTGGGGGCAGGGACGACGACAACGACGGCTCGAGCAGCGACGACTACGCTCGCCCGGGCCACGGTGGGCGCGCCGCTGGGCACCGCCGGAATGACCGCGACCGGAATGCGGGACGGCGCGAGCGTACCAGGTCGCCAAGACCTCATGACAGATTCCGAGGAGGGCGGCATCATTCCGAGGGCGATGGCGAGCTGGCTCGGGGGGACGCCACTCCCCTGACCTGGACGATGCCCACGGACGAGGCGCTCAAGACCATGACCCCAATGGCGATCCAGGCGATCTTCGCTGCCAAGGCGACGACGCTCAAGAAGGACCTGCTCGGTGACTCTGCTGAGACGAAGCTCCATTTGCCGAGTGTTGAGTTGGTCACTCGGCAAACTATTTGCCGAGTGTTTTAGGCTCTTTGCCGACACATGATTTCCCGAGTGCTGTTTACCGAGTGTTACACTCGGCAAATCCTTTGCCGAGTGTTTTTTGGCTTTCGCCGAGTGTCTTGGACACTCGGCAAATACGTGGTCTCCCGTAGTGAGCTACGCTGCTTATTAGCCTAGATCGTCGGTCTCGGGACGAAGAAAGCAAGTATTGGCTATGTTTTGGTGAGGGGAAGGGAGGTGCTGTGCAGAACCAGAACGGGAACTGAAACAAGCTTCGGCTTTCAAGGGCAATCGTGGGCGTTGGCGTAAAGGAGCGAGCAGAGGGAGGGCTTATATATATAGCCTGGTTTCAGTTTGCTGTGTCGCCACTCCTCTATATCTGTGGTATTCTCTGCCTTTCTCGGTGAACCAGTGCGGAACGTGAGAGAAATTTCCATCATCATCATCATCTTCAATCGCGCTGGCAGCATAACTTGTTGACCATCATCCATGGAAGGAAACTTTATGTCCTTTTTGAAACCACACCGCCTTTATGTTCGCAGCGGCCAAAGAGAACCGCGTCCATCATCCTTCTTGAAATCACACCTTTATTCAAAGCGACCAAAGAGAACCGCATGTCCGCATCCATCATCCTTTTCGAAATCTAGCTCATTTACTTTCGTATATGTCGTTGTCCTTCGTCCTCTTTGCTTTCACTTGTGTGTGTCGTTGTCCATATCGTCCTCATTTTCTTCACCTCTATATGTCCTTTTCCGTCGTCGTCCACTACTACAGCTATTGCGATCTCATTTGCTTTCCCTTCCATGTCGCTGTCCGTCGTCCTCTCCACTTCTCCAGGCCTCCAGCCAATGCTTTCCGGTTTCTTTGCTCCCTCTATCTCATGTACGTGGATCTATCAGGTAGGTACAGGGTTTCTATTCCCGCCAATGCCTCGTTGTAACAAGGAAATGAAAACGTAAGCCGCGCGTACGTCACGGCTCACGTGCGAGACAATCTGCACCGAGCTCACAGCTTGTAAAGCACTCTCAAGTCTCAACAAAACCTAAACACGGTCTTTCAAAAGAAAAAACAATTTGTCCCTCTGTGTTGACACTCAAAATTGGTAATAGTGCAAACCGGTCTGACCAGTGTGCACAAACCATGGGTAATGTTGTCAAAATGCAATTTGGACTTCACCATTGTGTATCTCTCGCCGAGGCGATCAAGATGCATATATGGAACGTTTAATTTGGACTCCGGATGAGAGAGTTACGACTACGACAAGAATTGCTCCCGAGGGAAACCGGTCTGACCGGTTTGCCCAACCGGTGAGACCAGTTTTGGATCTGTAATTCGAGTAGGTTTAGGACTCCATGTTTTATCCCGTATTGTAACCGAATTTGAAGGGGTATGACTCCCCCGGCCTATAAATATAAAGGCTCAAGATCGATTGAGGTGTTCCCAATCGAACCAACAACTTGTACCTTATTTTTTTATCCCTCGAACCTTAATCTCTTCCAAACCCTATCAACTCGTCTCTACGGTGTATAAAGGCGTTCTAGGTGGCCTGCCGACCCTAGAGCAACACTAGCCTGCTTGAGCTTCCGAGCTCGAGTTTCTACGTCTTCACGATCTCCCGTCTGAAAGCGCGGTCTGGCCGGTTCTAGAAACCGGTCTGACCGGTTTGCTCCGGGGAGGTCGGGGTGTTGGCTGTGGTGACGACCGTGCTGCGTGTTCGCGCGATCTCGAGTGTGTCGGCGCATCTTTGCGTCAACACCCTGCATGCACACTGAATTCACTTTCCTTTTTGTGTCCGTGCGTGCTGGTGCAAACTCAAGTAAAGAACATATGAAATTGAAAACTTTCATGTGCGTGTGCTTGAAAGACAGAAGTTTCATCGTATAGTGCACATGACATGAAGTTCGTCATTTTTTGCTTGAAATTTCCAACATTGAGTTTGCATCCTGACTTTTCCGGACACAGTAATATGAATGTGCATGGTTTCAATTTTTTTGAACATCCATATTACTTGCTGGATTGATTTTCGCGTTTCCACATAATACGTTTGTTTCCACCGTATGTTTCCTCAGGAAGTTCCGTGGAATGATGATGGTTCTCGAAGACCACAGCCGAACGCTTGTAAAACCCCCAGCTGCAGCCAATTCGCGCCCCCAATAGCCCACAGCAGGCTCACTCATGGCTCGGCCCAATACACTGCGATGTTGCACTAAATTGTTTCCCGGCCCAACACGTAACCAGAAATAAGTTCTGTACTGTTGCGTTTTTTTTTTGCCCTTTTTGCTCTACTTTTCCCCCTGTTTTCCCTCCATTGAAAATTCATTATTGCTGCTGTAGGAGAACAATAATAAAATTTATTTAGGTATTATCTAATAGATAATAATAATGAAAATAGCAGTACAATTTAGGGATACACCTCATTATTGTTCATGAAGAAAGTATCGTGAACAAAAAATAAAGGACTGAATGGATCGATGGAAAGATTCGGGTGAGGTGGGCCGCACTTCTGCTGCCTTCAAGGTCCCAAAAGGTATGAAATATGCGGCTTTTATTCTAATGGGTCTTGTATAGTTGTATTCCACCGATTTATTGTGAGAATTGAGGATTGCGAGCATACTGTAGCAATATGAGCATGGTAGCATCCAGCTGGCCCAAAAGATATAGTCTTTAACCAAACACGTAGGCTGGAAAAACGGCTTCCCCAAGCCTTGGCCCATGAGAGAGAGAGCGCCCGACCCCCACCCGCCCCGGCGCCGCCGGCCGGCGGAACCCAGCCTGGCGGCCGCAACCGACCGCCGTCAGCCACCCAAATCAGCCACAACCTCGCCGTCCCAGCCACCACTAACCCACACCCAGCGAAGCGATTGGGAAGCTTTCTTCCTCGACTCCCCACCGCCGCCGCCACGCCATGGACGACCACGGCTGGATTCGGTCAACTTCGTGCCGGAGACGCCCGTTTCGGGGCGGCGAGCCCAGATCCGGTCCCTCCGAAGCTTCCCCGACCCCGCTCGTACGCGGATGCGGTCCGTCGGGGCGGATCGACGCCCCACCTGCCGACTGCGAGCGCGGTAACTCCGCCCGGTAGGAGAGGTGAGCCTGCCGCATTCAATCGGCCCCGCATTCAAGTGACCCACGCCGGAAGGACGGCCATGGCTGACGCCGCGGCAGAGCCTGGCTGGACTACGGTGCGCAGAAGAGGTCAGCTGCGTGCCCAGCGACGCGCGCCGTCCGCACTGCCCCGACAAGACGGGCGACACTACCCGCCTTCAAGACGGACTACAGGGCCAACCACCGCGGCGCTGCAAGCGTTCAATCGCGCAACGGCGGGCAGGTGCTTCAAATGCTTGGCTCGGGACCACAGGGCGGCAGCCTGCCGTGACCCCGTGCGCTGCTTCCACTGCCGCCGCCCGGGGCACAAGGAGAGAAACTGCCCCAGCGCCCGGAGCTCCCGCCGACCCCCACCAAGCAAGCACTATCGCCCCAAGAAGCCAGCGCCTCCGCCGCCTCCACCACCTCCACCACCGCCACCGCCGTTGTGGCCTGGGGTTGTGCCGATGGCCCTGGGTGACCCGCACACGCGGCCGGAGGAGGAGACGGTCTTCGTCCCCAACTCCTTCGACATCGAGCGCGACGCTCGTGAATGGGAAAGCTGCGCGCTGGTGCCATGGGCCATGCACCTGCCGCGGGGCGCCGGCGCACAGGAGATTGAAGCCCTCATCCGCCATGAGCTGCACCTGCACCGAGGAGAGGTCACTGTGACTGTGAACCAGCCCGAGCCCTTCCTCATCCGCTTCGAGAGCGCCGACCCCTGCGACGAGGCCAGACGCAGGGGCTATTTCAGGGGCAACGGCATTGAGATATGCCTGCGTCGCTGGCGCAGCCTCTCCGACGCCTTCGGCATGCGCATCTTCTTCCGCGTGCGGCTCTACCTCGACGGCATCCCCGACCATGCCTGGACGCCGGACATCGTCGAGCGCGTCATCGGCAGCAAGTGCGCCCTCCAGTGCATCAACACGGACCTCGTCCAGCCCACGGACACCAGGCACATCGACCTGTGGGCGTGGACAGCCAACCCGAGTGACATCCCCAGGCGGGTCTGGCTCGTCTTCACTCACCGGCCGACGGACAAGTCGTCGGTGGACCAAGCCACGGTCGTCGTCACGAGGGAGCGGGACCTGCCGGACCGCTGGCAGCAGGGCATCCGCTTCGAGGTCTTCCTGCACATTGGCCTCGTCGAGGACTACACGACGGCGGCGGAGGACCTCCAGGGCGCAGTGGCCAACCCTGCGGCGTTCGCGCCGGTCCGCCGGCCGTACGTCTGGCGCTACGGGCTGATGGATGGCTCACCGGAGGGGGCAAGGGCGAGGTTCCCAACCCGTCTACCCAAGCCCCCGCGCGAGCAGGCGAGCGCGAGCACCACCGCACGGAGGAGCGGGTGCACCACACGGAGGAGCGGGAGCAGCGCCATCACCGCACCGACGGCCAGCAGCAGCAGGGGGCCCACCGCCGTGGGGACGGCCGGGCCTACAACGAAGGGCCGTTCGTCTGGCTTGGGGGCAGGGACGACGACAACGACGGCTCGAGCAGCGACGACTACGCTCGCCCGGGCCACGGTGGGCGCGCCGCTGGGCACCGCCGGAATGACCGCGACCGGAATGCGGGACGGCGCGAGCGTACCAGGTCGCCAAGACCTCATGACAGATTCCGAGGAGGGCGGCATCATTCCGAGGGCGATGGCGAGCTGGCTCGGGGGGACGCCACTCCCCTGACCTGGACGATGCCCACGGACGAGGCGCTCAAGACCATGACCCCAATGGCGATCCAGGCGATCTTCGCTGCCAAGGCGACGACGCTCAAGAAGGACCTGCTCGGTGACTCTGCTGAGACGAAGCTCCAGGACGCGATCGACTACGTCAACAGAGCCTGTCGCTTCGCTGACCGGCTTGGCATCGACGAGCTTGACATCGACCACTCCGCGGCACAGCCAGCCACCGGGAATGCAGCCTGGTCCGCAAACTGTGAGTTCACCATACCTGTTGCTCGCGTCTTTGACAGGCTCAAGTTCGAGACAGCGCCAACGGTCGAAGCTGTCCAGTGCGCGCTGGACGGACTGCTGCTCCAGGACACGGCGGGACCGCTCGGCCTCCTGGAGGGGACGCCGCCGAGTGCGGGATGCCTCGCCCCAGGCAGCTGCGGCAAAGGCCAGACGGCGGTCCAGGCCCAGGCCCAAGCAGACAGCGCCGGCACGTCGCCGACTGCTCCAGGCCAGCCCATGACGCTGGCTGACGCTGGTCGGCCCATGCTGGTCAGTGCAGGCTGGCCCACGACGCCGGAGGGGGCTGCGCTCCCACAGGCCCAGGTGGGCGACAATGGCGGCCCAGGAAAGCCCACCGTGGAGGACCTCTTCTCCAAGCCGACGCTGCCTCTGCTCCAGGTGCCGCCGGCCAGGAAGACGAGGCCGCGTCGCACCTTCGACATGACGGCGGTCCGCCGGAGCGCCAGGCTGGCAAAGAAGCCGGCGATGCCGGCGGTGGAACGAGCACAGCGCAACCTCTGGCGCAAGCTGGGGGTCTCCGATGAAGAGTTCAAGTCGCTGGAGGAGTTGCTGCAGGAGGTCATCGCCATGCACGAGGGGCCTCTTCCTCCGAGCTCACGATGGCCATGACAGCGCTCTTTGGCCTTGACGACGACGAGGACGAGGACATCAACAACGCCATGCTGCAGCTCACCGGTGAGGCGGTCGACAACCTGCAGCTGGATGCCTCGGCCGAGCAGGCTTGAGGCGCGCTATGGAGCCGCTTCCTGAGAACATCGTTTCTCATGTATCCCATGTTTTATTTCCCGGTTTTTATGTCGTCACATTTGAACCCCTGCCCTGCTGGCTGCGACCTTCGGGCTAAAACCATGTGCGACCCTGCTGGCTGTGACCTTCGGGCGCCTCACGACTTTGCTCCACATCAGTACGCTGCCGGTCAACGAACAACGGCCTCGCTCCAATCGTCACAGCATGCTGCCCACCTACGAACCTCGGCATCGCTCCTGTCAATGCACGACGCAACCAGCACGATCGCCAACGCAAGCGCCTCAAAATTATTCCATGTCGGAAGCTAGCTTCGACATCCTATGCTGGAATGTGCGTGGACTCAACTCCGCGGACCGGTGCCTAGTGGTCCATGACATGGTCGCCGTGACACAATGTCATATCGTCTGCCTGCAAGAGACCAAGCTATCAAATGTGGATGACAGCCTTGCGCGCTTTCTGGGGGCATACCGACTCAACCGCTACCACTTCAAACCGGCGGTCGGCACAAAAGGAGGGATTCTCGTGCTATGGAACGACACGTACGTAGACCTGCAAGGCTTCGCCATGGGCCGCTTCTCGCTCAATGCAACGGTAACGCCACAAGGCTCCGCTGACTCCTTCCTTCTCTCTGTGGTTTACGGGCCGACGCGGCGGCCGGAGAAGGAAATCTTCTTGCAGCACCTAAGACAACTCAAGCCGCCAAGTGGAACCAAATGGCTACTGCTAGGGGACTTCAACCTCATTTACAAGGCGCAAGACAAAAATAACCGCAATCTAAACCTCTGCCTCATGCGACGATTTCGTACTACTCTCAGCTTCTGTGAGCTAAAAGAAGTCCACCTACAAAATCGCAAATATACGTGGAGCAATGAGCGGCGAACGCCCACCCTCGTCAGACTTGATAGATTCTTCAGTAATCAAGAATAGGACATCACATACGATGACCACGCCTTGCACGCTCTATCCTCCTCCCACTCGGATCACTGCCCGCTCCTCCTAGCTCGTATGTCGGGCCCGCGACGACCGGCTAGCTTCAAATTCGAGAATTTCTGGGTAAGGCTTCCCCGATTTTAGGAGGTGGTACGGGAGGCATGGACAGCTCCCACCGTGCACACAGAGCCATTCCACAGACTTGGGCACAAGCTGTTTCACACGGCTAAAGCACTCAGAAAATGGAGCAGAACGCGGCTGTCGGATGCCAGACTCAAACTACTAATGGCCCAAGAAGTCATTCTCCGTTTTGACGTTGCGCAAGAAAACAGGCAGCTCTCTGATGACGAGCACAAGATACGACAAAAGCTGAAAAGAAGAATCCTCGGTTGGGCAGCGATTGAAAAAGCACGCAAGAAGCAATGCTCCCGAGTTGCCTATTTGCATGAGGGGGACGCAAACACAAGATTCTTCCACCTCAAGGCGAATGCAAGAAGGCGGAAGAACTATATTCAACAACTTCGAGACGGATCGAGGTGCGCAGTCTCACACAATGATAAGAGGAATTTAATCCAAAATTACTTCTCAAGCGTCATGGCAATTCCGCCGGCTAGAACGACTGACTTCAATTGGGAGGCGCTTCAATTGCCGGCCGTCAACCTATCAGCGCTTGACACGCCATTCACGGAACAAGAGGTCCTAGAAGCCATCAAACAACTGCCGTGCGACAAGGCCCCGGGGCCGGACGGCTACACAGGGCTATTCTTCAGAGCATGCTGGGAAACAATCAAATCAGATGTAATGGCGGCAGTGAACTCCTTCTACAATATGCGATGTGTTGACCTCAACCTTCTAAACACGGCGCACGTGGTGCTAATTCCCAAGAAAGAAGGAGCGGAGACGATACAAGACTATAGGCCGATCAGCCTCATCCACGGTGTGGCAAAAATCATCAGCAAAGTTCTGGCATTATGACTGGCTCGGCGAATGAACGATCTCATTTCACACTGCCAGAGTGCTTTCATCAAGGGGAGAAGCATACATGACAACTTCCTCTATGTCCGTAATATTGCGAGGAAATTCCACAGAAACAAAACACAAGCGCTGCTCATGAAACTCGACATTTCCAAAGCCTTCGACTCAGTACGTTGGGACTATTTGCTAGACTTGCTCCAACGTCGAGGGTTCCCGCAGAGATGGAGGAACTGGATAGCTGCATCCTTCAGCACGTCAACCTCCAAAATTCTCCTGAACGGAGTGCCTACGGAGCCGATTCTGCACGGCCGCGGACTGCGCCAAGGAGCCCCTATCTCCGCTCCTCTTCATCTTAGCTATCGATCCCTTGCACCAACTGCTCGCCAAAGCTACAGACTTGGGCCTCCTAAGTAAATTAGGCGGGCGAATGGTACGCTTCAGGATATCAATGTATGCTGACGATGCGGCAATATTTGTGAAGCCCACCTGCAAAGACATCCGCAACATTAAAAAATTGTTGAACGCCTTCGGAGATGCCACCGGCCTTAACACAAATCTGCAAAAAACAAGTATCACCCCCATCAGTTGCGACGCCGTTGACATAGACGAAATACTTCGGGAGCTACCGGCGACGAGAGCCACCTTCCCCATCAAATATTTAGGCCTTCCCCTAACAGTAAGACGCCTGAAGAAAATCGACTTCCAGCCTCTCAGTGACAAGCTGGCAGCCAAAGTATCCGGGTGGTATGGAAAGCACCTCACGCAGACCGGCCGCGCCTGCCTCGTCAAATCAGTCCTAACTTCATAGCCAGTGTACCTCCTTACAGTCCTAAAAGTAACAGGGGAGGTCCTTGAGGAACTGGACAAGAAACGAAAGCGCTTCTTATGGGCGGGGGACGAAGCGCTTACAGGCGGGAAATGCAAGGTCAACTGGATCAGAACATGTGTACCAAAAGAAAATGGAGGCCTTGGGCTACTTAATCTCGAACGATTCGCCAGAGCATTGCGCCTCAGATGGCTATGGCAGGAATGGACCTCGCCGCAAAAAGCATGGGTTGGGACGGGACTCCCGTGCGATGACATAGATCGGCTTCTCTTTGCAGCCTGCACGACAATCACCTTAGGAGATGGAAAGAAAACGAGCTTCTGGCACTCAGGTTGGCTGCAAGGCTGTCGACCTAAAGACCTGGCTCCAAAACTTTTCCAGATCTCCAGAAATAAGCGCATGACAGTAGCGCAGGTGCTTCAAAATCGAGCATGGATTCGGGAACTGCAGTTGCAACCAGGACTCACAATAGGTCACCTGCGCGAGTATATAAAGATGTGGAACCTTCTGCGGGACATACGACTCGCAAACGATCAGGAAGATCAAATTCGATGGAAATTCACGGCCTCGGGAGAATACTCGGCGACCTCAGCATACAAGGCGCAGTTCCTCAGTTGCACCAAATCTCAGGGAGCCAGCAATTTGTGGAAAGTCTGGGCGCCACCCAAATGCAAACTCTTCACATGGCTCATCACTCAAAATCGTGTTTGGACGTCCGATAGACTCGCCCGGCGAGGATGGCGACATTCCCCGGTATGCCCCCTATGCCGTCGGACTGGCGAATCGGCACACCATCTGCTTGCACAATGCAGGTACACGAAGCGCATCTGGAGCATGGTAGCGCAATGGGTGGCGCAACCGGACCTAAGGCCACAGGAATGGAGACCAAGTGCAACGGCAGGACAGTGGTGGTCAAACCTCGTGGCGCCATCGACCACCCCCCGCAAAGCCAAAGCAAGCTTGGCCATGCTGCTTATGTGGGAGATATGGAAAGAACGAAACGCGCGAATTTTTAGACGAACCGAAACAAGTGTGCCTGACCTCCTCAGGAAAATCAAGCACGAGGCGGACGCCTGGATAGTGGCATGGGCAAAAGATTTAGCGTCAATAACAGTGCGAGAGTAACCTTTTTGTACTCTGACCGGCTAGCCGGTATGTAAACTCTCTACTATGTCAATGAAATTGGCACAATCTCGTGCCTTTCGTTCAAAAAAAAAAGAATGGATCGATGGAATTTTCAACTCCCGCGAAGTTTGGAGAGCTTGAATATGAGCAAAGGTCGAGAAAAATGTACTAGTTCCGATTCGGACCAACGACAGGACAATAAAAAATTTTATACTAGTATATACTTTAATTTAGAGCAACACTATAGGTGGTACATCTCGACTTCAAACAACACTTTATTTGGCATGGTAAAAACCAACACTAGCATGACAGAGGACCAACTAGAACACATGGAACAACCGAACAACACATCATACAGACACGCCGCTTAATAACGAACCACCCATTTGGCAAATTCAGCTCAAGCCAGACGCCGACATACATGGCAGCTGAAGGTGTACGTGATCTTCGCCTGATCGATCAGTCAGGGGCACAGCCTGACTCACTGGAGCAGCGAAGCCACCGTGACGCTACATGACCTTCATCCCGGCAGCATGGCGGCGGCCGCCGGGACTGTCGGCGGCCCAGACGGAGGCTGCCACCTGGGTCACCCCTGCAAAGAACGTGCCCGAGAGGGCGAGCAAGTAGGTGATCTTGTTGAGCCCCGGCGGCGGCTCGCACACGGCCATGGTGACCGCGGCGGAGGCGGCGGCGAGGCCGAGAGACCGCCCTTGAAGGCTTCCTGGTGAAGCTGTTGGATTAATTGGGCCTTGGGCCATTTAGTCAACAATTAATCAAGAGAATTAAAGGTCCACTAATAAATGCTAGGGAGTTAAATCCCGGATTGAGAGTCAACGAGAATCTTAACCAACTTAAAAGGTGGACCAACGGTGGACCACTTGTGAAGTTGGTAAAGGGAGAAGGGCGTGCCACACGCGCGCGCGCTCGCCTCGCCGGGGCGTGGGCGTGGCGTGGCGATTCGAGTCGAGACCGCTCTACGATGCTGGGTTTTGTCAGTCATAATTCTTGAACATTGAACCTATAACTGATGGCCGTTACTGCATTGAAATAGCCGTTACTGGTAACTGACAATCAAGGAATTCATGGCTGGTCAGAGCGTCCAGGTTCATCCTCCCTTCTCCTCTGGCGCCTATATAAGGAGGTGTCTCCTCCCAGGCAAGGCACACACGCTAGACTCTCTCATCTGGTACTCCTTCCCGGCGGCCATCTCCAGCAACCCCGTACAACTACGTCCCCGCCGAACGACTACGACCTTCTTCTTCGACACGAACGACTACTTCCAGAAGGCCGCTCGAGGAACCCGAACGACTACTTCCAGAAGGACGTTCGAGGGACGCCACTGCATCAACTCGTCACTGCACCAAATCAGATCGACTACTTCAAGCAGGCTAGTCACAATGACTGGTAACGGCGATTCCAGTGCCTCCGGTTCTGGCTCCGCCCCTAGGTACACCCTAAATTCTCTCTGGTTTTGCTTGCTGTTCTTGTTTCATATGAGATTTAACTTGAACACTAGCACATGCCTTGTTCTCACTGGATCACTCACAATTGTCATGAATTTGTTGATAATTTCT
>OAMR01000313.1:883158-901149 GCA_900205405.1 Echinochloa crus-galli | reverse complement strand
AGATAAAGCATAATCTACAATGATTGCAGATAAAGCATACTCTACAATGATTGAAGATAAAGCATAATCTACAATGATTGCAGATAAAGCATAATCTACTATGATTGCAGGTAAGTAATAGGTGTCCACCTGCTGCACGATGACAGGGTTATCCCTGCTATGATTGAAAACATAATTAAGCAGTCCATCCATATCATCCCTGGCCGCCATGTATCCATACAACTGCATGAAGCCACTGTCGCTGTCGATAGGAGTTTTAGCCAACCTCAATGAGGATGGCAGATGACGTATGCAATTTTCCTCGTCAGGATAGCAAGGTTGTCCCTTTGAAAGCTTCTCTAGCTCCAACACAGCTTCACCAAAGATAGAAAAATAGTTAGTTAATACACTAAAAAACAAATATTACTCCTTTCAATCACAAATATTAGTTAAGTAAATTCCGCAAAAGCACATGTTTTGGGGGTCCTAGTGCCACAGAACCACAGGTATTTACAAAATCCAGGTTTTATGGACATACTTTAGATGGCTCAAGCAGCGGGACCATTCCAATGTCCGGCGGCCACACAAGTGTTTTGGGGGTCCTAGTGTCACAGAACCACAGGTATTTTACAAAATCCAGGTTTTACGGGCATACTTTAGATGCCCCAAGCAGTGGGACCATGCCAATGCCCGGCACCGGCAGCCACACCACAGGGGCAAGGATAGAGGAGAGGAACTTCAACTATTGATCTATTCCTTGCTAAATCAAAACGGATACAATTGCATCCTTATATAGACAGGTCACTTGACTCCTAAGAAACCAATCTCTAGAGTTATCGAACCAACTCAACCTGATCTTATATCTAAATAACAAATCTACTCCAAGGGCCGCCATGAACAGTAACATGCGGAACCACGCATGAATAGTGCACCAGCCATAGTCTGAACTGCACCATCTCATGGGCCCTATTGGGATGGATATGACAGTTGTACATTGCTACACTTCAGCATATTTTGCTGCACCCATGTTGGTTCTAGAAGAGCAGAGAGGTTCTGGAATTCATTGGTTAGTGCAAAAGCTATGTCGCTTGTATGCAGCAATGCGTTGATTAGATGAATTCAAATATGATATTGCAGTTCTAAATGCAGTAAGCATAGGCTTGAAAACTTCAAGGCCAGCCTTAACAATTAGATTAATAATTATATGGGGGGGGCGGGGTGGCGTGCCTCGCGGGCCGGCTGGGCCGCCACAGGCCGTGCCGCCCGATGGGCCACATCGGGCCCGTGCCGTGGCAGCCGTGCCGGGCCAGCCCGACGTGCCAGGGGTATGGCCCAGGCACGGGCACGGCTACGGGCCGGGCCGGCACGGGCCCGCGGACAGCCGGGCCGGGCCGGGTTAGGGCCGGGCCGAAAAATCGTGCTTCGGGCTGGCCCATGGGCTTCGTGCCAAATGGTCAACTATACTTTTAGATGATGTATCACTCTAGATAATTGTGTCCATGAAACTTCCATTGAGACTAACCTTAGCTATTCAGCTGTGGAAATATGAAAGTAGCTACAAAACTAAAACAATGATAGTGATAAGAAGATTATATTATTGCAGGACTCCCAGTATTTTCACCGTTTTCTGATCATTTACATCTGGAAGATTTTTTTAAAATTTTTATTTTTTTTAAAAAAGACATCTGGAAGAATGGTTTCAGCCAATTTGAGCAGAACATGAGTATCAAGAGAAGCTGCTTTTACCCACAGAACTAGACACCTGGGGAAAAACATCATCTAAAGCAGGGCCACATATCTACATACATTTCCATGAATCAATTATCTCTTAACTGAAGTACTGAACCAACATTCAGATCCACTGTGGCAACTAGTAACCTGTAGCAGAGAATTTAACTTGGTACCAAAATCAGCATTCTGAGTCATCTATGGTTGGAGAGGTCTTACTACATGCACCGGTTGTAATTTGATCATTGGTTCATCAACAAGGAATTATAGATATAGAAATTAGGGTTTTTGTACGGAATGTACTGCAGTCGATTGCTCTACAGACCAGCCAAGAGAAAAGAAAGCATACACTGGCAAGACGAAATTCAGAAAAGCGACGGCTTGAGGAAGCGCCGAAGGGTGACCTTGGAGCAGGGACGCTTAAACCGGCCGCATCCATGCTTCCCCGTCTCCACCGCAGCGTGACCATCAGCCGTTCCTTTTCTCCCGGATCTGAGCCACAGCCAACACCACTCCGCCTGGGCGCCTGGAGGAGAGACGGATGGAGGGAGGGAGGTGGTGTTGGGCATCGACTCTCTCTCCAGCCGGCGCCCGGTCGCCGGCTGTTGTCTCCACTCGGTTCCGTGGCCAGAAGACCGCTGGCGGCGGACAAAGACCAAGTTGTTGGGCCTCTAGGCCTAAGGGACCAACCCAACCCAAGCGTATGGCCCAAAAATGCAAATTGGTTCTGTCTTGCCTTTTTACTCTGTTGCTTTTTCTCTGGCTTTTGTTGGTGACCACTTCGTACATGCATACAATTTTGCAAAGAATTCTTCACACCCCTAGTTATCGTTCTTAAACAAAATAAAAAATCATTTGCAAGATTTTACTCAGATAATCATGACATGATCTCCCTCCCATACCTTGTAGTTGGAGAACCATCAAAGTGATCATTGACAATCCACACCATGACACCAGTGAGACAGTGACACAAGAAATAGGCATGATTATAACTAAGCCAATTCTTGACATGACGACAGACGCCCAGATCGATGCAACAAGCAGCCGCCACAACCACGAGGAAAACGACACATGCAGCATGCTGCTTATTGAACTGACCCACGTACGCAACTGAATTGAAAGTGAGACGATGACATATACATGCCTGCCAAAAAGGAGAGAGAGCGGCGGGGGAGGTGGAATCCAGGCCCATTCACACGGCTGAGTTTAGAGTTTAGACCCGCATCGATCACCTTCTCCTTGAGGTTGCGGCATTGCATAACTAGCTAACTGAATGACTCGTTTGACATTGTCACCGTTGCCCTCCCCCTTAAAAAGATAATGTCATATCGCCGTCGTGGCCAAAGACAACCCCATTTATCGACCTTTTCCAACTCCAATGTGTCAGTTTCGCCCGTCGTAGCCAAAGACAATTCAAAGACACTACTTTTTCCAACCCCAATGTGTCGGTTTCGTCCGTCGTAGGACTCGTAGCTAAAGATAAAAACATGACCCATCTCCTTGTGTAATCTCATTGTTTTTGCCCGTACGCGCTACGCGGGGTCTTCTCTGATCTCGTTCTCCTCGTCCTGTTAATCCCAATTCCTGCCGTCTTCTTTAATCTCATCATGTGTGCGTATCTATCCTGTGGTCATAGTACATATATGCATGTGAGCCTGCTTCGCGTTGTATTATCTGAGCTGGACTCCTCAAAATGCAGATTCCGGCACTAAAGTAGAGCAAGTTTTTTTTCACTTCACTAGCAGACTGCACGCGCGACACGCGCGTGTATTAGAAGGCACCGCGCCGCATAGGAGTCCCGGTATTTATTCTTGGATGTGGAGTTCTGGAGAGTCCTGAGTCCTGGGTGTTTAAACCGTGAGACGTGGCTAGCTTAAACCGTGACGAGGCGTAACGTTGTATGATTTTCTCAAAATATGTTCGAAAAATTTTTAGTGTGGCTGATTTATGAGTCCGTCGGCCTCGAAAGTTTTGGATCTTTATAGTATAGATAATTTCTTATCTTCTTCCAAGAATGGAAGAGTGGTTAACCGGCCGGTTAGTTTTTCTAAATAAATCCTCCATCTGTTGCAAGAAAATGGAAACGTCAGCGAGCTCGCTCAGCTACTGCCACAACTGGAGCTAGTCCCTGTTGAGCCCAAAGCGAACACATACAACGGAAAGCTTCCGGCACACAAGGTGATCATTGACAATCGACGCCATGACACCACAGTAAGACAGTGACAGCAGAAATAGGCATCTATATAGTTCATATAACAAGCTTGATATAACTAACACAATTTTTTCCTTTTATATTAACCTGTTCAGATGGCTCGTGGCTGATCGCTGATATTGATTTGTGCTGAGAGAAAAATATCGTTGACTGGTACTGATTTATACTGAGAGAAAAATACTGTTGGCTGGTCGATAATAAGACAGACGAACAGGGTTGATAGGAGAAGAGAATACGCTGACAATACGACGCCCAAGTGCAACAAGCCACCACAACCACAAGGAGGAAAACGACACATGCAGCATGCTGCTTATGGATCGACCTGGCCCACCTCCACGTAGGCAGCTGAAACTGTGAGACGATGAGTCGATGACACCAGGCATAGTGATAGAAACTCTTGTCGCAGTGATAGAAACTCACCGATAGAGGAGTGAAACCGCCGAGAGGCCGAATGGCCCGACGGCGGCGTGCATGAGCTTCCTCCCCCATGCCAGCAAAGAATGCGCTTGCGAGGGTGAGGAAGTAGGCGTTGTTCTCGAGCCCTGGCCAAGGTCCATGGAGGACGACGTGATGATGCGGTAGGCCGGCGTGACGAAGACCATCATCAACAGCACCGACATCGACAGGGACCTCCTGGTCTCGGGATGAAGAAATTAATTAATTATTTATTTATTATTTTCAGTCTTTAGCACCACCATAATCCGATATCATCGCTGACTTGCATTGTTGACCATGGAAAGAAACTTGCTTCCATCGTGTAAAACTGAGCGATAATGAAAGGTGGGCCGACCATTTGGCTATGACACCGTTGCCCTCCCCTCACCAAATAATCTAATCTCCATTCGTTCGCAGCGGCCAAAGAGAAGCGCATCCCTTTTTGAATCCCATCTAGGCCCTGTTTTGTTCTCCATCCCATCACCAAACTTTCAAAAATTCTCTCTCTAAACTTTACTATTCACCTATCACATCAAATCTCTCTCCTCATGCATGGAGTACTAAACGTGGATAAATAAAAAAACTAGTTGGATGATTTTGATGTACACGACGAGACGAATCTTTTAAACCTAGTTAGGTCATGGTAGAACAATGTTTACCACAAACAAACGAAAGTGCTACAGTGTCCGATGTGATATTTTCACTTCACTTTTTCTCTTTTCACATGAACTAAACACCGCCTAATGTTGTCCATGGGCCTTACTTTCCTCACCTCGTCTACCTGTATCTATCAGGTAGGTACAGGGGGGTTTCCCTAAAAAAAAAAAGGTAGGTACAGGGTTTGTGTTCTCGCCAATTCCCCGGGTGTTTGGCGCTCAGGGGATACAAGGTCACGGAACGCCTTGCAGCAGGTTGTTCGTGTGCCTGCTCCACGTCCACGGCTGCCGTGGGAAGTAGTAACACGACACGCTGGAAAGAGATAAGCTTCCTTCTCCCATGCCCTACCGGGGAGCCAGGTAGGATATCAACGCGACCACAGCTGCTCACACGTACCAAACATGCGGCCGTCACGGTCGTTCATGCGGGAATCACAAGCTTAGCTGCGAAGAATTGGTTTGACGGCGAAATATTCCGTCCGCGTCAAATTGTCGCTTTTTCGTTTCCTATACAAACAGCACGCCGGACGGCCCAAAGGCACCCGCCCCCACACACACAGAGCTACTGCCATGGCCGTCGTTCCCAGTCTCCACTTTCTGCGTGCGCCCGTGCGCAACGAGCAGCAAGCTCTGGCCAGGTTCGGCCTGGCTACGTTGGCCACCGTCATCGCCGGGGTTTCCCCCCCGCCGGCGGACGGACACACCACCTACTTGGCGGCGGCCTTTGTTTGGTGGATTGGCCACCATCCGCGCCGCGTTCTGGGTGGCTGACGGCGTCCCTCGCCGCCGCACCACCGGGCAGCTCCTCCTCTGCATTTCCTTGGTGCCACTGGAAGGCGCCGCCGTCGTGACTGGCCACTAAAAGTTCCTCGCTGCCGTCTCGTGTGCCTTGTTCCCTCCAGGTACAATCTCTCCCTCACCTGTTGTACACTTGTACTACACTCTTGAGAGCTCGATCGAATATATCTGTAGATTCGGTCCTGTTGCCCAGCCTCTCCTGCTCTTCTGCTTTCCAGCCGCGCGATTCGATTTGAATGGAATCTCATCTTTCGGATTTGGTGGCCCGCGTGTACGTAGTACTTTATGCAGTATGAAAAGTAGCACATTAGAGATTTCACCTGAATTTGTTGCTTGACCTTTTAGCTAATGGCTCTATTTGCATATGTGCAAGGGGACTACTAGACATCTATAGGGGTTGAGGTTTTTCTTGGATCTGCAAAGTACCAATTTTTTTATATATATGTTACTGACCCTTTCTTATTACTGCTACTGAACTCAGTATGGTTATGTGTCTAAGATTGAGCAGCAAGCATTATCTTAATGGAACGTCTCATAATCTAAGCTATGTTATGCTTGCAGTGTCTACGTCTGCATGTCTTAAACTGCTGCTATTTTGATTTAGTTGAGACCCCAATTTGAACATGCATCCCAGCCATTCCAATAAACTGATACACTTCACACATACTAAATAATTTTCTTGCATTTGATAATTTCATCCTTTCGCATAATCACCATCCAAAACTGAAATAACCTGTGAAGGTAAATGGTTCGGTTCTGGTGCCAGCTTTCTCTCATAAAAAGAACTTCCTAGCTTAATTAATGCAATTTAAATATTTCAGTGTTTTACTCAGAGCTATTATCGCCTAGCAGGGATTAAAAAGCTATTTACACTTGTCCATTTTTTTAGCCCAAATAAACTTTCAACTCACCATATACTAGGCCATCAGATTTATGGTATGTGGGATGATACTTAAGAGTGAATCAGTTGTGTTTTATGGAGAAATTTGGAATATACTATAGTGGTCTCTACTGCATAGATCCACTGGTCTATGGTTACAGTCATTTTCCTTAGTGACTGACTAATCAGTAACAACTGCTTTGATTATTACACTCAGTTGTTTTGACAAAAATGGCAATGTCACCGCCGGTTGATTTATCCCCTCTCGCTCTTTTGCAGATATGATATGATGTACTGAGGTAGAAGATATATATGATGATTTACTGCCAATATGCTACTATGGATTCAGGTCTTCAAAATATTTAGTCAGATAGCTTTTCTAGAGGCAGAACTATTGCTGTTCCAGACTATACAGATAGCTTCTACAGATATTGTTGTTCCAGTTGTTGCTTAAATCTTGCGCTTACTGAGATGACAGGGATGGGTCCCTTTCGACACAACCGACAGGGACGATAGTGTTATAGTATAGCTTGAACTAGCTAGTTTGTACAGATTTGTCGAGATCACATTGATGGGGGCCAGTTCTTTTATATTGACCTTTTCTATTTTTGTACAAAACATTCTCATGGTTACGTTTCCACATGAACTATCACTATAACCACCGCCAGTACTTCCGTCCAAAGGAGCACAAGTCAAGTTTTGCTCGTTCACCTTGATCTCTAATCCCAGCATCTCGGTTGGGTGGCTTTTGCGTTGTTCAGATTAGTCGCTTGAAATCTTTCAAAATCTTAGTCATCTTTGAAATAGCATGTTTTCGTATGCTAATCAAAGTAGTACTCCAGTTTTATCCTGGTAGACCACTCGAAGCTACTAAACAAAAAATACCCCGCTCGCCGCCGGCCCGGACTCCGCGGACATCGCCCGACACGATGCTGCGCACCCCCACGACCCGACGCCGGCGCTCGATGCTCCGCGGACATCGCTCAAAAAAAAAAAGCAAATACGGGCATCTTTGTCGTGTAGAATGACACAAAGTCCATGACTGTTGAGCGAGTCTTTTCCTTGTGTCGAGAGAATGCGGCACACCAAGCTGCAGGAGTGCTGCAGCAGGGAATGAGAGAACGCGGAGAAGAGAGCAGAGCTGAAACGTGGGCCCGGTAATCGGTGGGGGAAAAAAAGTCTATAGAAATTTCGATTTTGCCTGAAGCGTGAGGCACGGTCTCAAACCAAGCAAAGGCACAAAAGTTCGCAAGCACACAGCCCACATTAAAAAAGTATATATATGAAGTACACGCACGGATCTCAAAATGAAATCATCTACGACCTTGGCATGTTTAGACCTCGAATTCGGGTGTCCCAATTCGAGACCCATAAATACGCACTATACTATTGTGAAAAATTATCTAAAAATTGATTAATTAAGCTCAAATGTCTCGTAGAGTATAATAAAAATGTAATTAGTTTTTGATTTCATCTATATTTAATACTTCATGTCAACCCGGGCTACCTAAAAAATGTTGCACTACTTTGATAGGCCAAAATAAAATGAACTGGCCGTTTATGGTACCTACAATCCTATAGTGTTGGTCCCACCTGAAAATGAACGGGTCATCTAGTCTTCTACTATTTGTTTCTCTGCTTTCAAGTTGTTGTCTGCATTTTAAGGTTAGCCTCTTAGCACATTGCCGTTCGGCGTACAAAGCTGAAACTTAGTACAGTAAACAATAAACAGTGTTGTATACTACTTGTTATAAATGATGGCGAATAAACGATAATAAGTAAAGTAATCAAACCGTAGGAGATACGAGATTTAACATGAAAAACCCTCCTGGTGTAGAAGGAAAAAAATTACGGGCGTCAGCCAGCAAAACTTTACTATATCAGGTGTGTGTTTACAACGCCTATTGGCGGCTTACAAGAGGATGATTTTTCAACAAAGAACAAAGGTTTATTATATAGGCTGCTCACGCGCGCCCGTCCTTGGTTGCATTGCCGATGTGGTACTAAACTATGCGCTCCTGGGAGAAAACCACAGTGCCGCTTCGCTCCGGCCCAAGCCTTCGGTGATGAGCCTTTTCTGCACATTAGTTGCGGGATTCCTATATAGCTTCCATAAGTTTTTTTTACCAAGTTAGCTTCCACTGTTTGAGATTCGTGCAACGGTTGGAATCACATATTTATTCGGATCCGAGACGATTTCACAACGGACGGGTGAGAGCGGACGGCATCCGACGTCAGCGACGGACGGACGGGAATCTAATTTGAGTTTCAATCTTAAATGCGATTTTCTCCTAAACCGTTAATCATTTTTTGAATCTGTTTAAAGTATCATGTTAGTTAGAATTAATGCGACAGAATAAGATCCAATATAAGTATATTTTTATTTTATTTGTGTATCTTTCAGAATCAACACTTTCAATATGCTATTTCAACATTTTGAATAACTATCTCAACATTTTATACTTACTGCTTCAATATTTTCACGCAAAATGTTGATCTAGTTTATACGAAGTGTTGAATTAAGTTTGAGAAAAATGTTGAACCTAGTATATGAAAATGTTGACTGTATTAGTTTAACACCTGTCTCTTATACACATCTAGATGTGTATAAGAGACAGGACGTAGACACTGCAAGCATAACATAGCTTAGATTATGAGACGTTCCATTAAGATAATGCTTGCTGCTCAATCTTAGACACATAACCATACTGCTGTCTCTTATACACATCTAGATGTGTATAAGAGACAGGACGTAGACACTGCAAGCATAACATAGCTTAGATTATGAGACGTTCCATTAAGATAATGCTTGCTGCTCAATCTTAGACACATAACCATACTGCTGTCTCTTATACACATCTAGATGTGTATAAGAGACAGGACGTAGACACTGCAAGCATAACATAGCTTAGATTATGAGACGTTCCATTAAGATAATGCTTGCTGCTCAATCTTAGACACATAACCATACTGCTGTCTCTTATACACATCTAGATGTGTATAAGAGACAGTTCAATATGCTATTTCAACATTTTGAATAACTATCTCAACATTTTATACTTACTGCTTCAATATTTTCACGCAAAATGTTGATCTAGTTTATACGAAGTGTTGAATTAAGTTTGAGAAAAATGTTGAACCTAGTATATGAAAATGTTGACTGTATTAGTTTAACACTTTGAGCATATTAGTTTAACTTTTATATAAAAAATATTGAAAGAACTGTTATTTTTAAAATATTGAGTGCAACATCGTACCCCCTATAACTGCATACCTAGTAGTGATAATTGAGTATGTTTAAAAAAGTTAAAGCATGAGAAAAAAGTTCATTCAGAAAAGTCAAAGCGGGGGCAACGGCCCGGTAACAACAAAATCTCGCGCGCGTCTGTTGTTTGGGTTGTTCTCTCGTCGTTTCTTTCGCGCTTGTGGGCTTTAGTGGACTTTAAGCCAACAAGATTAAAAAGTGCATGGAAGCTAGATAGGTGGCCCCATTAGTTGCCCTCTCTTGTCTAAAAAAAAATTAGTTGCCCTCTCTGCACATCGCAGTTAAACCCCGGCTCTCCAGCTCCGACTAGCCAGTGGTGGTGGTGGAGCACAGGACCCCTGGATATGCACAGTAGTTAGCCTCGTCATGTAATTAATACGTATTCTTCTTTTCCGTTACGCATTTTACTTCTGTTATAAGTCTTTTTGCAATCAGCACTTGGTTAAACGGTCCAAGATCTTCAATTTCTTTTCGGGCCGATCGTTACACTTGGAACTTTTTCCTCTTCAATAACCAAAAAATCTTCAGTTTCCTTTTGGACCGATCTTTACACTAGGAACTTTTTCCTCTTCAATAACCAAATACATAGCTCTCAACCGACCGAACAGAGCTTTCCACGTCTCTTTCAGGCGCTGCTTCAATGGATGCAGTAAGAAGCAATGGTGTGAAACATGGCAGGCGCAAATGCCTTGAAAGCACTTAGATTACCCAGAAAATGCTTCCTATTTTGTTTTCCTCACGTTTTTACACCCCTTTATCCTCGGCCTCAGGCCCGTTAAAATCATCGACATGGTGGCTTTCAAAGAAAACATCTCTCAAAATTGCTTTGTGCGAAGCACAAAGATCAATGTAAGAGTCCTTCATGTGAATTGCAGCATAAATGAAA
The DNA here is from genome assembly GCA_900205405.1 of Echinochloa crus-galli. NCBI lineage: Eukaryota > Viridiplantae > Streptophyta > Magnoliopsida > Poales > Poaceae > Echinochloa > Echinochloa crus-galli. The sequence continues at coordinate 890,310 of OAMR01000313.1, read as the reverse complement.
TCATCTACTCTGGATACTACTATATTGCACAGCAATGCTATTACTGAATTAGCTCACACCTGTAGGAACAAGTAAAAGCAATCAGACCGATCATCAGCAACTCACCACATTACCATTGTTGTTACTTGAAATACAAAATATGGAACATATACTACTTCTAGTAAAGGGTCATTTGCATAACTGCCCCTAACTCATGGTATACCAATATTCCGCTATTAGCAACATAGTAACACCGCTTGCACAGTCCACATTGCTGTAATGTAGATGATTCATAAACTTACTTTCAAAGAAAATCTATTGAACCGCTCAAAGATTGCCCTAGTTCTGAACCGCTCAAAGCTTGAGAACATGCGGAGGTACATAGTAGCCATATTTCTGAACAAACTCTGAAGACAATGAGAAAATATTGCACTAGTCGTCGTCGATTCTCTTCAACAGTCTAGCAGCCCATCGACGTACCCTTTTCTTGAGTGTGAACCCCACCACCACACCAACTGCAAAGCTAATTAAGCCGACCTTTGTACATGTCGACAGAGAAACAACCCGGCTGCAATGCGGAACAGATTATAACATTAGGAGAACCATAGTAAAAGCAACTATTGATGTCAGGCAGTACAGCGATAGTTAACACAAACAACACACATTATGGCCTTCTTTGGGGCAGCCAAATATTTAAGCAACACCAAGAAAGAAAGAAGTTTGATTGTGCCATACGCATTCCACTGGAGCAGTTAAGAGTTTATCCAAGTCCTCAGTTTTGCCACATCTATGTATAACATACAAATATAACATTACTCTAACTACTATTCTCAAGTTCTTCAGCTTTGTTGACAGTGAAAGCTGTAGAGGAACATGTGGCGTGTCCTCTGTATAATTTGTTGTACTCTGGAAAATAGGGGAAAATCATTGTGCACATCAGCTGAATTGTGAGCCAACTTAAACAGTTAGCAGATAGTCTCAAGATTCAAAAGTCATAAACTTCGATACCAAAGTCTGCATTTTCAACTTAACACCACTGATATAGAAACTCGATAGTAAGTAATGTAGAGACACAAAACATAGTAAACCTCAATACATCAAGCTACTACTTTCAACTTAACTTGACAACAACTGTAAGCTTCATGAGCATGGGATTTTCCTACTGTTACATGAAACCTCTGGGGGAAAACACTTCAACTACTCACTGTCACTGGTCGCCCTTAATATAACATTCAGAAATATTAAGTTACAGTTCAAATATATACCTATATCAAGACATTAATCACTCAAAAATATTGCATGATACCTGGTAGTGTACAAATGCTTATAGTGTAAACATTACAACTTCAGACTAGTGCGAGGTAAGAACATATATGCGCCAAATTTAGCTTTTTTTATAAAATCCTTGGAAGTAAACTGATTCAATTGAGTCTGGTAATCAGATAAGAAGTACAACTCTAATCACAACAGGGATTTCCGATACTCAGGTGATAAGTACTATAATCACAACGGGGATTTGAAGTAGTACAATGAAAATTCCGCATGGCCTCACCAACTCAGGGCAACCAACCGAGCAAGCATAAATATTAGGTCCGAGGATGCAGCGAATCGAGGTGGAGACCGAGGAAAGCGTCGGCGGAGACGGCTTACCCGGCGGTCCTCTGCACGAGGGCCTGCTGCGCCTGGTCGGAGAAGGCAGCGGCCGAACGCGATGAGGAGTTGGCCGCGTCCTGCGCCGCCGCCTGTAGCCTCTCCACGGCCGACGCAACCGCAGCCGCCGCCGGCATCTCCGGGTATCCCGCTCTCTACCGCCGCCGCCGACCAATCGATGCTCGAGCTAGGGTTTAGCTTTGAGCACCGAACGCCGCTGTGCCGAGACTCCGAGAGAACAAGTTAGAAAGCGGAGAAAGAAATCAAGTTGAAATTGGGAGGACATCGCTCGTTGACAGGTGAGGTCAAATGGTAAAATCAAGTTAATAATGTCGTCTTCTTTTTTCCCACGTCATGGAAAGGCATTTTGTTCATCTTTGAAAATGCAATTCACTTCCTACAAAATTCAGGTAAAGTTTTAGGGGCCCCATATGAAATATACCTGCAGCAAACATTCATCTTGGGGCGGATAGGACACACAGATTGAAAGGAAGGCAACAGTGACTCCCAAATACAGCAGAGGAGAAACGAGAGATGATGCAAGGCGTCCATTCACTTCCATTATATGCAGGATGCAGCATAGAGCAAAAGCAAATGACCGAATTATGATGCAGTGCTATTTTTAACATTTCCACCTGATCAATAGTATATGCTGACATAAAGCATAGGGAAAATTGCATTCCTTGCTGCTGCTGCAGAACTCATCTTACAACAGCGTAATGGAGTAAAACAATACATCACCAGAAAGATAATGATAAGCATCTCAGACCTCACTAGCTAAGAACAGGTGCACCACCACATGGTTACCAGCTCTCTAGACAATCAACAGAACAGGGCAAATGGCCAACCTGGTACAACTACAAATGGAGTACAAGAGCTAGTCATGGAGGTAACTATAACCTCATTCTATTTCTTTTGTCTCAAATGATTGAAGTCAAGCTTTTCGCGCTTGTTTGACTTGTGTGATCCACGACCATTGCTTTGCGAAGATGACCTACCATCAACATTGGTCTTCTGTGGGTTATGAGATTGCGGTGTTTCCATCTCAAGTTCAGGCTCTTTCCTCTTTAGCTCATTCAAAGATATGCTTTCTGAACTGTCAATGCCAAAACATCTAAATCTTGATGCTGGAACTTCATCCCCTCTGCATTTCCATTGCAAAAGAATTCATTTCTTCCATATACCAAACATAAAAGATGCATCCATATATATGTAAAATTTTACAGATATTGAGAGACTAACACTATACTACTATAGTGGTACAGATGCAAGTGCTCTTATGGTGACTACCCTGCCCACAACCCTTTCTATAGTGTACTGGTGTATAACTTACTGATAACATTGAATCTGATTTTGACTCGCCATATGTACTATGATAAAGAATGAGGTTCTGTAAGCATGTATGCAAATCATGAACCTTCTGTAGCATACGTGCAAAACATTCTAGAATTAAATTACCTTGCAATTTTCATTATCCCATCACTAATACGATGCGACATAAGTATGTTAAACAAAGCTCTGGGCAGTCCAAATAACATGTGCAAAGCTCAAGAAATGAATTTCCCAGGTTCCAGTATTCTGATCACAATAACGGTGTTCAATGTGAATATCCTAGGAACCCATGTGCTCCAAAAAATTGAACTTGCTTCTTAATGATTAATGATTAATTTAAGAGCTTCTGGCTATGCTTTAGACAATCATAGTGTATCGTGCATTAATTAAAGCTAAACATATTTTGTGACAGGTGAAATTGCCAAGGAAACATAACAGAGAAATAGCCAACCTGCTGGGGTTTGCACTGTCTTGATGATGATTACTAGGTGAAGCTGATCCTGTTTCACGGTCACCTCTTGCGTCTTCATTTAATTTCTACATATCTAGGCTTGTGTAAGGAAACACAGATCTACACGGACACAATAGCCAGAATGGCATGTAACAAAACAACCTTCAAGACTCACATCGATGGATGGGTTGAAATTTTGGAATGACATTCGCCCCTTCACAGCTCCTGGATGTGGATTGCCCTCCATGATAACTATGCTGCATACAGAAACAGAACCGGGTTAATTAGCACCAGCTGTAATTGGTCAAGAGTAATTCAATTTACAAGGCGAACTATGTACAGAAGCCACACAGTATACAGTCTGCCAATGCACTCCAAATGCCAATGTGGCTACATAGGTGCATAAGCAATTTTCAATCCATTTAATAGAGTTATTAACATTGTGGCCAAAACAGGTGAAATATTCATTAAATTCCCCATACACGGTACAATTTAATTGGATCGAAATTAAAGGCATACCACAAAACAAAATGCACAATTTCACTGTACCACAAGTCCTCATATACTAACCTAAAATGAACTCTCCCCCCGAACCATGTTGGTCAAATAGACAACTACGGCAGCAGGAACGAATACAAACGAAGCTTCAAATCCCCATACCACTTCCTGGTGACCTGAGCCGACGAGCCGAAGCCTCCACTCGGCGCCACCACCTCCTCCTGCACCTCCACCTTGGCCTTCTCCTCGACCTTCTGCGCAGCGGCACCCCGCTGCATAAACTGCACCACCACCACACAAACACACACAACAACCCAGTGAGATGCCCAACCATGGCGACGGAAGAACGGAGAGCGCAACAGAAAGGGCTCCTCACCTTTAGATTCCTGAGGGTGCTCGAGATCTCCCGCTTAGCCGCCATCTCTCCGCCGCCGCTGCCGCCGGTTCGATTCCTCCCGCCTCTCCCTGAGTCCCCTTAATCTAGGGTTAGGGTTTATGGGACTCGCGGCGCTGCGGAGCCGTCGGCGAGGGGAACACGAGAAGAAAAAAGAGAACAGAGGGAATGCGAGCCGGACGCCGAACCCGTTATTTCTGCGGCAAAGAATGACGTGTGGGACCCACAAGCCAGAGGCGCGAAGCCCGCGTCTGTGTTTTCCCTGCGGGTTCACCGACATGTGGGCCCTGGCTTGGTGTCGTGTGCCGTGTGCGAGTCGGTTGGTGAATCGGAATCCGCCGCCGATACTGATCTTGCCCGTGCGTCGGGAGCACTAGCCATAAATATGAGCCTTCACGTAGGCTTTAGTTATATTCGACCAGATTCTGTTCTTGGTACCCGTGCGAAGTTCGTAGAGAGAAGAATTTCATTGGAGGAAAGTGTTCACGCCGCGTCCGTGATGGTATGTTCAGAACTCCTCTCTCTCAGTTTCCCTTTGCTTCCGGTCAATCTTTTTCTTAGTTTTCCAGAGTTTGATCGATCTGTGATGCGTTCTTGGTTGATATGATTTCTTGCTCGTTTCGGGAAGAGATTAGATAAATTGATTGATTAGGCCAATGATGTGGTGTACCCAGGATGAACTTAGATTCAGGGAGCATGAACTTGTCTGACAGAGCACACACCAATTTGCGCGGATCAAAAGAAAGAAAACAAAAAAAAAGATTTCAGTAATTGCAAAAATTCTAGCACGCTTTTGTCTTTCTTTAGGCTCCGTCGAGTTCGTATTATGTTCCTGATGATGATTACTAGTCGCGCAGTACGTGAGTGAATATTCTAACCGTGATCTTGACGCGCGTGCAGGATTTTCAGGAATATCTCGATCTGCAGCCGCACACGTTCGTGCAGTCAGTGGCGAATTTAGCGGTGGGGCGGCCGGGGCTAGAGCCCCCCCTACTGCCAGCAGCATCATGGAGCCCCCCCTCAGCCCCCCCATGATTTTTGAACACCATGGATGAAGGAAGGGAGGAGCTCAGGGAAGAAGAAGACTCCATCCCGTCAGTTGGGCCAGCTTGGGCGAAAATAATAGAAGCAGCCCATCAGTTGGACCCAATTCGTCAAAGCCCAGTCGGTATTCCCCTTCTACCACAGGCCACCACCCAAATCCACTAAGCTAAATACTGTAGCCATCTGGCCCAATGTTAAGTTCAGCCCCCCTACATTTTATTCCTAGATTCGCCACTGCGTGCAGTACTACCGCTGCCTGCCGATCTCTTTCCTGGACAGGGAGAATGTCGATGAGGACGGGACCAGGAGTAAGCCCCTTCGCTTTAAAACCATCTTATGTTTCCAATCCAATTTCTTCTCTGATGCAGAACGTCGAAACGTGATCGAGCTAGCTCTAAAACCCTCTGCTGTTGCATCGAAATTCTGCAGTGTTCTTGCCGGCATCTGCTCTTGATCGGCTTGGCCGCCTCCACGTCCAGTACCCGATGATGTTCCAGATCACCAACCCCAGCACGGAGCGCGTCACGCACTGCAGCGTGCTCGAGTTCATCGCCGATGAGGGGTTCATCCACATGCCGAGCAGGGTAAACAAACTGTCTATCTATCTCCCTTCAGAATTCAGAAACCAATCTCTGCTGACTGCTGCAGAGTTGCAGGCTTGCAGAAGCTCATCAGTAGATATACAATCTTCAGTCGCCATGAAATTTATTAACTGGCGTTGCTTGTTCTTTCTCTTTTCTTTTTCTTTCAGTTGATGGCACACCTGGGTGTGGAGGAGAACGAGATCGTGCTGGTGCGGATCGCGTCGCTACCGACGGCCACGTTCATCAAGCTGCAGCCGCACAGCACGGAGTTCCTCAACGTCCCCGACCACAAGAAGGTGCTGGAGTACAACTTCCGCAAGTTCCCGTGCCTGACCGCCGGCGAGACGATCGCGGTGGCGGACGGCGAGCGGCGGTACTACCTGGACGTGCTGGAGGCGCGGCCGGCCGACGCGGTCTGCTCCATCGAAACCGACTGCGCCGTGGAATTCGCGCCGCCGCTCGACTACGTGGAGCCCCCGCCCGTCGCCGGCCAACAAGCGGCGGCGCAGACGGAGGGTTCAATTCGGGAGAACGATGCGCGGCCCTGACCCATTAGGAGGGGGTTTTAGAAATTATGGTTACGAAAGCTAATGGTGGGAGGATTTAAGTGCTAAAGTTTTCCACCTCTCCATACGGTCATCGGATGGAGATCCAACGATTGTAGCAGGAGTTTGTATAGTTTGCACACGAAGCTGGTTTGCATAGGATACGTTGCCACTAACATATTCCAAAAAAAATAAGTATACTTCAAATCTCAAAAGTGTTTCCATTTTTCATCTATACTAAACTAACCGCCTTATTTCCCACGAGAGTTAGCTAGTTGCGACGGTCAATGTTGCCCAGAAAGACACCCCACTTGGGCGCGGCGACCTGCACGGCGCCGGCGGCGGGCACGTCCATGGTCTCCCCCTCGGCGGCCTTCCCGCCGGCGGCGATGGCCGTTACGCCTCCACCGCCTCCGCCGCCTCGCTCGACGGGCCCCGCCGCCGTCGTCTCGCCCCCGGCGAGGATCCCGGGGAGCCTCGGCCTGACCTGCAGCGGGTTGAACAGCGACGCCCACAGGCTGAGCTGCTCCTGCCGCGTGGCGCCCACGTACGGCGGCACGAGCGCCGGCATCCCCGCGAACGCCGGCGGCGCGCCGGGGAGCCACGGCATCGACGCGCCGCCGCCCAGCGGGATCAACGGCGGGAACCGCAGCCCGCTCGCCGCCGGCATGGACC
>OAMR01000313.1:866925-881820 GCA_900205405.1 Echinochloa crus-galli | reverse complement strand
GAGGAGAACGAGATCGTGCTGGTGCGGATCGCGTCGCTACCGACGGCCACGTTCATCAAGCTGCAGCCGCACAGCACGGAGTTCCTCAACGTCGCCGACCACAAGGAGCTGCTGGAGAACAACTTCCGCAGGTTCCCGTGCCTGACCGCCGGCGAGACGATCGCGGTGGCGGACGGCGAGCGGCGGTACTACCTGGACGTGCTGGAGGCGCGGCCGGCCGACGCGGTCTGCTCCATCGAAACCGACTGCGCCGTGGAATTCGCGCCGCCGCTCGACTACGTGGAGCCCCCGCCCAAGCCAGCGCCGGCGCCGGCGGCGCCCGTCGCCGGCCAGCAAGCGCCGCCGCAGGAACCGCCCCGGTTCACCGGCCTCGCGGCGCGGATGGACGGAAAGCCGGTGGAGCAGCCGCCGGTGCCCACCGTGGGCGGACAAGGTGGACAGCAGCAGCGGAAGCCGGCCCAGTTCACCGGCGTCGCGATGAGGATGGATGGCAAGCCGGTGGAGCTGCCGCCGCCTACGCCGTCTCCGGCAGTGGCGAGCGCCGGTGCTCCGGGTCTACCGAGGAGAAAGTTTCGACTCCCAACGGCGGCTGGCAGTGGCAATGGCAGTGGTGCGAAGGCAGAGCCGGCTGGTGGCAAGGAACAGCAGGAGAAGCGGTTTACCGGGGCTCGATATTCCTTCAAGGACTGAGAATTTTGGGGCACAATTTGAAAATTTGATCGGACGTTCGAGGCTTTTCGAATTTGCTTTCTGTGTAGACTGATGGTCAAGTTCCAGTGCATGTGCATTATCTTGTCCCTAGCTAACTTGAAGAACGGTCGATGTAAATTTTGATTTGTTTGGTAAACTGTGTACGTTAACATTAGAGGTACCATGTAAATTTTGATCCATGTACGTTAACATTAGCGCTGCTCATTTTCTTTTTCTATGCTGGACGAATATAATCAATTAAATTCTAATTTTTAAAGCTTTCTAACGCTTCAAATATAGGTTTTTACCATTGTTTTTTCCTACACAGTATTTTTAGTTCCTATGTAACTTGTTGTACATTATTTTTTCAGTCAAAATTTATATAGTATGTGACTTTCAAAACAAAATATGCTTCATGATTAGTGGCAGAACCAATCACATTCAAATCAGTAATTATAATTGTATAAGTAAATGTTCCACAAATTTTTGAGTATTCTTATCTAATTGTTAGTATATGGGAAATGTTTAGTGTACTGCTATTCTTATAAATTTGAGGTAAATATTATCAAAAGAGCAAAGTGATGAATAGTGCACGACTGACATAAGAATCAACAATGAACAAAACAAGTAAGAATGAAGCGCAATGCGTGCCCTTATCAAAGATGATGATCCAAAACAAAAATGTAAAAAACAAGTGCTCCTTTTCTGTGTTAAAAATAGCGCCATATCAATGTATTGAATCAAACTAGGAAAGCAACAAAAAAAAATCAATTGATCGATACTTTGAACCTACATGCACTCCAAATTAGCTATACTTTACGTATAGTACTCTCTTGAGTGTTGTATAATGATTTCTTTTGCTTGAGAATTCATGTTTTTAGATGTTTAGCATCAGTTCATGGTTCGATTGGAAAATATGGAAAATAGAATTAGTTATTATAAACAATTAGAACAAATGTCGCAAAATTATTATTATTTGAAGAAAGCAAAAGGAAAAGGTAGCTAGAATATCAGAATATAATGGCATATTGTAAAAAAAACTCAGGATGACAGAAAATCATCCGCAAACTTCGTCAAAGAAAAGAAAAAAATAGTTTCTTCTTTTCTCTATTGAAGCTAGGGGACCCGCAAACATACCACTGCGCCTATTGCACAAATTCCAGGCACTTTAGTGTATATGCAGTAGATAAGTATACCTGTTTATCTTATCATACTTTTGAACATTGTAAAATTATTCGGGAAGACTCTTCAAATATAGGTTTGTATCATTTTGACCATTGTTTTCCTTTTCCCTATACTATATTGTTAATTATTATAAATCCGTGATATCTTAAATTAATTCAAGATTAGTTTATTGATGTATTTTTTTTGTACAATGTGCACATTAACTTTTAGTAAAAAATCTATAGACTTACGTTTCCTTCTTCTTTTTTCTTGAGAAACCTATGTAGTAACTTTTCCGAAACAATATACTTGATGACTTAATCAGTCCCATTTAGATACGGAATATGCTTTTTTTGAATTGATAGATACGGAATACTCCGTATGTTGATTTGTGCATATACCTATTACGAATTACGTGACAAGACGGGGGGTATTGCTAATGTTCCCCTCCTCCATAAGTGTCAATCGCCAGCTAGACTCGAGCTCGCGAGTCGCGAAGAGGACGACGAAGCAAAAGGACGAGAGCCACGAAAAGCCCCAAACCCCTCTCCTCTCCTCCCCCGCCGCCGGCGAGCCCCTGCCGCCGCCGCCGCCGGCGAGATGTCGTCGGTTACCCGCCCGCGGCGGGAGTCCGACTTCGCCCGCTTCCCCTCGTCCACCCCCATCGTCATCGACAACGGCGCCTCCACCTTCCGCATCGGGTACGACGCCCCGCCGCGCCGGGACGGCCCCAAACCCTAACCCTAGCAGGCTTCCGAGTATTCCCGTAACGCGGGTTTTGCCTCCGTGCAGGTGGGCGGGCGAGGCGGAGCCGCGCGCCACATTCCGGAACGTCGTGCAGAGGCCGCGCCATCGAAGCACGGGTACGCCGCATCACGCTTCGTGGAATGCTAATTACTTAATTCGTGTTTGTTTGGTGGTTGAAAGCTGTGTGGAAGTATCGAATTTTCTTTTCCCGTGTTTGCTTAGTTGCTCCTTACTGTGCCGGCTCCAGAAGTCCAGTGTGTTGTTTCACGCTGGTGATCCAATTGTACTTTCTTCTTAGATGTTTCAAATAGTCGTTATTGTTGTGAGATTCAAGAGCTTTTGCTCTTTGTTTGTTTCTGTGACTTATGTGGCAGTGGCAGCCTTGTGCGGCAGCACATTGATCCTTTGGGACGGTTACAGAGCTTGATTCCAACACCACAAAAGCTGATTCCAGCTAGTTCTCTGCTTAGGTGCTATTGGGTTCTGTCCCATCTGTATACAGGAGCTAATTCAGTTGTAGTGCACGGGAATTGGCAACAACATCAAACTTTGGTTGATTGAATAGACTCGATAGTACTGTTCTTTATGATCTCATGTTACTAATGGTTCATTTCCTGTACACGTACTCCAAGTGATTCTGAAAACATTTAATATCTGTGTCAATCAACAGATTTGCAAGTGGATTCACGAAAGTTACGTAATTCAACTCACTGTAATTTACTTTCCACGCTACAGGTGAAACTGTCTCAATTGTTGGGGACACTGATCCAGCTCTAATGAAGTTCTTTGATTGCACAAGATCGGCAGTTCGCTCTCCATTTGACGATGATGTTGTATATCAGTTCGAGTACATGGAATATGTTCGTTGCTTCTCTAGTATCATCCACCGTTTTTTTTAATTCTCAGAAGATATATAGCTATTTGTGTTTGATTCTGAGACAGACAAACCAGTTATCAGTCTGTTAATATAAATTTCTTTTGGGTCAAAAGCACTTACTCAACTTGATCGCAAAAATAAAATAAAATAAAAAATAAGATGGTTTGACTTAGGGTAAAACTAGAATGACATTCTTTTGGGAAGGAAGGTGTAATTATTATAAATACATGTTGGAGTAAAGATAAGTTTTATGCAGCGGTTTAAACGGTTGATGTTGAGTATTCTCTGCATTGTTTAGCTGAGTGATTATCTCTCATAACCCATATGGTCCCGTATAATAGCACTAATGGAAATTGCAATCTTACAGCCCAAAGACATAAAGAACAGCATGCAACTTCTTAATTTTCTGGATCATGATGTTTACTCCGTACACTCTAGGCTGTATTCTGATACAGTAGTATTTTTGTGCTGCAGATTCTCGACTATGGCTTTGATCGATTAGGTGTCAATTCGGAGGTAAATTTGCTGTGTCCTGGCTTCTCTTCAAAATATTTTCTATTTCTTTTTGTGTTGCCGTTGTACTTTTCTGTATTTCTTAATTTGATTTACATTGCATTTGAGAATAAGAAAACTGCCAATTCAGCTAGTCTATGGTTATTTATGTATGATGCAATGAACTATGAGCACAGTGTGTAATCTGATGATAGAGATTTTTCACTAGATCCATATTTTAGAATGGAAGGTTCTTATGTTCTAGTTGATACAGAGTTAATCAGTAGATTTTTTCAACTCATCTATAGTGTCTTAAATCTTAATTGTTTCATGAGGAACTTGAGCCTCAGCTTGCCGTAACAGCTAACAGGTAGGGCAATTGATCAGAAATGAGTGATGTTGAGCTACTTTACTTAACCTACAAAATGAGCACGGGTATCAAGTTTTATTTCTGTGATAACAACTTAGGAAGAGTTGGCTTACTGAATCAGCACTTTCATGTTCTCATAATGTAATGTAACCACTGCACATTGCTTCAGTTATGTTACTCCTTATCAGACGTGCATACACTTAGTTCGAATGGTTAGAATGCTTGCGATTCCTTCCAATATAATCTGTCTGTATATATCCTCTGAACCCCAGAAATTTGTGCACTTTTCCTCAACCAAACTATTGTTTGATTGAGTGCGATTGAAAGCTAACAATGATTCTCAATAGGTGGGGCATCCAATCCTTATGACAGAATGTGAATGCAATCCGTCCTTTTCTCGAGCCCGAATGGCAGAACTACTTTTCGAGACATATGGTGTGCCATCCGTTGGTAATAGTTCCTATGATCTTGATGTGTGTTCTCATGAGCTGCAGCTAGCTTTATGTCACTGATGACTTTCTGATAAGGCTGGCAATGCTTATGCTGTTTCTTCCTATCTGCACTGTAGCATTTGGCATCGACAATGCGTTTAGTTACAAGTACAATCAGAAACTTGGGAACTGTGGCGAAGATGGGTTGGCTATTTCATGTGAACATGGAACATGCCATGTTGTTCCTGTAAGTTCTTGTCCCGAGATACACCTTTCTCCAATAGTCATCATACATAAACCATTTTAGCATGTTTGCCTAATTTTGCCAATCTCCAGGCAAATAGTGTGGTGCATGTGCGTAGGAAATAGCTCACATTACAATATTTGCAACTCAGGTTGAATGATATCTAACCATTACAACTGTATTATATTGATAAATGTGCTGTAAAAGATGAGAAATTGCCACTGCTAAGACTATTTGCTCATGGAGCTACAGAGCAGGATGTATTTTTGTTGATACCCAGAGGCACTCTCATTTTCCTTAACATTTTATGGGAAATTGTCCATGGACACTCCCAACCCAAAAAACTTGGTCAAGCTTGCCTTAATTTAGTGTGTAACTCCAGGAAGCTATCAAACCTACCATGTTAGGTCTATCCTTGGGTTTATTAATTATGACAACATGGATTTTGCTCCTTGTCCATGGTCCCTGGAGTATTCAAGATCAAAAAGAAAAAATTGCTATAGTCATTAAAGTATATTTTCTGTATTAATAAAGTATCTCTGTTAAATAATATATCACCTGAAAATGCATTTTCTATATTTCAAATTAAATTGCTGCTACATGAGCTAAAAGCCTTCGTGGATCTGTTTTTCAGTTTTTGAAAGGACAACCTGTATTGGGGGCATGCTGCAGAACCAATGTTGGTGGATTCCACATTACTGATTTTCTGAGGCAGCTTCTCTCTCTAAAGTATCCATATCACGTGTAGGTGATAGAAGTATATTTCTGAACTACTTCATCATATTCGTTTTTTCCTACCACTTAACAGTACCATTTATTGAATAGGGCAAATTTTACATGGGAAAAGGCTGAAGAGCTGAAGAAGGAGCATTGCTATATAGCTCTTGATTATATGTCAGAGTTGCAGGCATTTAAGGTAAGAAACTTGTATGTATTTTCTGTTCTCGTATAAATCTTGGAATGACTGAATTCCTATTTTGAATGCATTTGCGTAGAATGCATGGGACCTATAGGATTCCTTGTGTTTCTACTTCTAGTTTTTTATGATGATTTTTTTCTTCCAAAAGTATACTTGTTATATGTTCTCTAGTTGTTTGAACACTCTTTGAACACCACGGATTGATCACTTCACTTTGCAGAACAACAAGGAAGAAGCTGAAGAGAAAACGAGGTATTGGCAGCTACCATGGGTTCCCCCACCAAAGGAAGAACCGCCATCTGAGGAAGAGCTTGCAAGGAAAGCAGCTTTGAGGGAAAAGGCTGGTCAACGTTTGCGGGAACTGGCTGCTCAAAAGAGATCTCTGAAGATAGTGGAACTAGAAAATCAACTTTCTTATTTGGAGGAACTAACGGAGCGACTTGATGATGCTGATGAATCAGAAGCACCAGGTATTCTACGTGAATCTAAATATCTGTCGCAGCAGGAAGTCAAATCTGCTATTGTAAAAACAACACAGTCCCTAAGGAAAGCAAAAGGGGAGACCAATGGCAATGAGGAAAAGGCAGATGCCTCAGCAGCTGATAAATATCCACTTGTGTCTATCCCTGATGAGGAATTGACACCAGAGCAGGTAACAGAACTTTGTTCATGTGCTTCTAGGAGCATCAGGCATCTGGTTATTGTGTGCATACTGCATATATGTATTCTAAATTAGTGTACATGCCCTCCAACCACTGACCATTGTTGCATTCCACTTTTGTGTAGTTAAAAGAAAAGAAGAAACAGATATTACTTAAAACCACAACCGAGGGTAAATTGCGTGCCAAGCAAAGACGTGCTGAAGAAGAGGCATTGCGGGAGAGGCAAGAAGAGCAGAGGCGTGCGTAAGTTGCGATATCACCAGTAAAATTTATCTTACCTATGCTTTTTTGCATCCAGTGATAAGATCCTCCTATATGAAATCGGTGCTGTCTCTTGGTAATTTTCAATGGTTATTTTAATGTCAACGTCAGCGTTTTCTTTATTCTCCAGATATTACTCCTTGTGCTTCAGTGTCCAATATTCCAAATATTGGACAAAACTAGATTCTGTGATTTTGCCATACTTAATATTCCTTCCATCCGTTCCAAATTACAATTCATTTTGACTTTTTAAGATGCGTAGATTTTGCTATGCATCTAGATATATGCTATGTCCAGATACATAGTAAAAACTATGCATGCAGGAAAGCCAAAACAAATTGTAATTTGGAATGGAGGGAAAGGTGATTACCCTCTGCATTACTGAGCATGTTTTCAATCCTGCACAAGGTAAGATCCTGTGTGTTTAAGAGGGAAGGACCAAGCCTTGTTGCTTGTTTGCTTGAACAGGAAAACAAAATGTGGCAGTGCACTATGTATTATTACCATTACCATTTCATGATTATGCGTCATTAAATATGCATGTCTAGAATTCAGTATGAATTGTCTACCTCCTGTTATAGAAATAATAAACAAACTTGACCAGAGGGAGGGCATCCCTCTGATTTTGTATTCAAGAACCCGAATCGGCTACAGGGTTTCATCGACCCCTGGAATTCATTGCTCTAGTGTTGCGTCTTGAGAAGCTTTTGTTAGATATCAATAATTCATGTTGAGATCGGAACTTCATTCTGGTTAAATGTTGGATTAACTATTTATAAATATTTTCCAGACATTCTATGCTGATGTCATAATTTGTTTAATTCTACTGTATAGGGAGAACCCAGAACTATATCTTGAAGAGCTTCGTGCCCGGTATTCAGAACTTTCTGAGAAATTTGAGCAGAGAAAGCGACAGAAAGTAAATGGCGGCCAGACAAATGGAAACCATGGTTCGTCGGGTGGTGTAGGCCGTGGTGAACGGCTAAATGCAGCTCAGAAAGAAAGGATGCGGCTGCTAGCCTCTGCTGCATTTGATCGGGGCAAAGGTGAGGACACTTTTGGAATGAGAGATGAAGATTGGTTAGTGTACAACAAGATGAGTAAAGACAACGATGATGATGGGAATGATGATGACGAATCAGAACTTGCTCGGATTGCATCAAAGCTCCAGGTAAAATCTCAGTTTCAAGATTTTCTTCTGCCAGTGACCATGTTATGTGGATCTTACTCCCTCCGTTTCAAAATGTAGGTCGTTTGACGTTTGACCGATCGTCTTATTTAAAATTTTGTGCAAATTATCATATTTTTGTGGTGGCTTGTTTTATTAATAAAAAATCTTCAAAAATGCCTTAAATTTGACTATATTTTCACAAAATTTTTAATAAGACAAGCGGTCAAACTTATAGTAAAAAAAAATCAAACGACCTACATTTTGGAACGAGGGTAGTATTTTGCTTCCAAAAACCAACAGGCCAGAACTTATTTGATGTTTCCTTTCCTTGTGCAGGAGATCGACCCTACATTTGTGTCCAAACCCGAAGCTGTTCAACTGACCCCAGAGCCTCCCAAAGTCCGGCCTCTCACCGTGGAGGATTACAGAATTGCCATTGGGATCGAGCGGTTCCGCTGCCCTGAAGTGCTCTTCCAGCCTGGTATGATAGGCATTGACCAGGCTGGCATCGATGAGATGGTCAGCATCTCGCTCAGGAGACTAATGGAGGACGAATCTGTCAAGGAGCGCCTCTGCCAGTCCATTCTCGTCACTGGCGGGAGCTCTTTGTTCCCAGGCATGATCCCACGGCTGGAGTCTGGGATCCGGCAGTATCGGCCCTACCTCTCTCCGGTGAAGCTTGTCAGAGCAGCTGACCCCATTCTGGACGCGTGGAGGGGTGCTGCTGCCTTTGCTGCGTCCAGCAAGTTTGGGAAACAAATTTTCACCCTAGCAGATTACAGAGAGCATGGCGAGAACCTGTTTCATCGGTACAACATTGTCTACACCCTGTAACATACTACAGAAGATAACGTGTCATTAGTGAGCAAACCGAGGCCTCAGTCAGGCTATTGATTTGACAGCTAATACGAGTCGATGTAGCAACAGTTTTCGTCGAAAGTGCAATTAATGTTCTTCAGTATGCTGCATTGTTCGTTCCAATGAAATGTGTATTATACGATATAGGAATTGGAGTGCCAGTGTGGCTATTTTTGACATGGTGAAGCCGTCAAGGAAATCTCAGAAACCTTCGAATAGACGAATATGCATGCCTTTTTCTAGCCTCCCGGAGGCACGATCTTACTTACGAGCAAGTAAGTTGAATGCCACCGGTCAGGCTTGCAGATTTCTGTCTTTCCGTGTACCGGTATCTAGGTGCAGTTGCTACTACGACCGCAAGCTAAGAACTGCATGTGATTTTAGCCATCCATTTTCTTTGCCAATGGACCAGATCTAGTACTACATAAATAGGTTGTGGTAAACAGTACGATAAACAGTGATAAATTGCAATGCCTATTGTGACTGCATGGGAACATTGTCTTCTCTGCTCTCCTAGCAGTACAGTGTACAGCACCTTTATTCGTCCATAGCTGCGCGTATCACAGGTGTTAAAAGAGTGTACATTTATACACAAAGAAGTCACGGCTGTTTATACGCTCATCATAAATCTAACATTGCCGTACATCGCAACAAATCTTCAATATATATGTCCACAAAAGTGACCTAAGAAATCCCAAGAAGGTAGATTCATAGGAAGAACTTTGAGGTTGTGAATTGTTACCAATCACCAGGGCATTCATCGATTGTATGGATGTGGAAGCTAGCTGCTGACATGTTTAATATAAATTTTAAGGCTCTAGTAAAGGATTAGGAATAAAGGTCAAGATGGCCGAGTTGGTCTATGGCGCCAGTTTCAGGTACTGGTCCGAAAGGGCATGGGTTCGAATCCCATTCTTGACACTATATTTTTATCTTTTTTTATTTTTTTGTTAAACATATTCTATGGGGTTCCAAAACAAATATATTTTGTTTATTTTCTCCTTTTGTTTTGTACTAAACATTCTCTTCTCCTTTTATTTCCTATACTAAACATACCAATCTATTTTGTTTATTTTCTCCTATGTTTTCTACCAAACATATCTTTTTAAGTTCAAAAATAAGTCTCTCTTTTTGCAACACGCTTCTTTCATTTACTCCAATAAAATCCAAAAACATCTATAATTAGTTTTAGGGGAAACTGAGGGTGAGCAGCGACATGCTGTAAACGACTTTGAACTCTTCTGCGATCAAAAGTAAGAAACAAGAAAAGCATTGCGCTTCTACCACGTCAAAGGTATGGATCTCGTTTGGTAGATCCCATCCCTACATTGGAGGGTCCAGAGGATGCGGCAAAAAAACCTCGCCTCCCTCCGACCACCAAACACTCCCCAAGAATAGCGGGGCACAGCGCAACAACTCCCCCCAAAATTCACCCTTGCAACAGCTATAACTCAGAAAAGTTTCCTTCAAGTTTGCCAACTTTAGGATAGGCCGAGCAAATCCATTTCTTGCCTTGCACAGCTTAGCTCCTCCCAAGTTTTTTGGATTTGGACCTGGATTGTGTGTTGTTCCTGCACAATAATTGTGAGCAACATCAGAAAGATGAAGCGAGGAATCAGCACCAAACGAGGAGACAGCCTCGTCCAACAAGGTAAGAGATACTGTATTTTCATGACGGTTATTTTCCAACCCCGTTTCAATGTGCTGTTTTTTTCACATATTTTCATGACAGTTTGACGTTAAGAAATTTTCATCCCGATCAATGCATTTTCGATCTCTTGTAAAATTAGTATGTACGCTGGCGATTCTGCACTTACCTGTTGAGAAGCAGAAGCTCTGATGAATCATATGATACCATTATCCTTGTCATCTCTTGTAGCTTACTCGAGGTGACCATACATTTGCAGGAAAAAATCCATATGATGAATGGGAGGAGCAACAACGATATTGGCCTTCACCACGGGCGCCACCAGCTAGCCCAACAGAGTCGCCTCGGACCCCAGGCGGGAGCCACAAGAAGGCGGTGCTGGGCAAGGTGAAGAGCAAGGCTAAGAAATGGATGCACATGCTGCATCACAAGAAGAAACCAGCACAAGAGGAGATGATGTGGACGCCTAGGGCTGGACCCAGCGCAGAAGACATCATCATCAAGGCCATGGAGGAACGACGAGCTGCCGAGTACCGTGGAACCCCCAAGAAAGCACAACATCCACTTTCTTACTGTATGTTAGTCACAAGCTCACACATGTCACTGAATCAGTTGTTTTGAAATGAAGTATCTATCTGTCACATACTCACATGTGCGTCTTTAGTTGAATTCAGTCGAATCATCAACTATACTACGATGGAGCATGCATGCATGATAAATGTTTTACCGTGTGTATTGCAGTGGGTGACACGGAGAGGGCATCCGAGGTGTTCATGGAAGCATCACCAAGACAGAATTCGCCACTCCCAAGCCCCACTGCACACAGGGAACAGCCATACTTCAAGGTCAGCAGCAGATTTGAGTCAGAAATGAAAGAAGCAAATGAGATGCTGATGGAATCGAAGCAGCTCCGTGTCAACACAACCAAGCCGAAGACTGTAACATTCGCGCCAACCTTAGAACGTGAGTTGGGGAATGAAAAGAGTTGCTGGAACGACAAGGAACTGTCTGAAACAACAACCAAAGTATTCCGAAATGCATTTGCTACAGTCTATCAGGTGGTGCTCAAGATGATTGCTAAAATCCAAGACACAATGGTAGTGTATAACATTGATAGAAGGCACATGCTAGAGAAGTTAGTATCAATCAATAGATACCTGATGTTGAAGCTGCAACCTGGACAAGATGATAAAGTACTATCGGAAGTAATTACTGATGCTATCCTCAATCTGTTCGACACATGGAGCGAGTGTGTTGAGCAGCCTTTGGTGCAAAGGGCAAAGGAAATGTCTTCTTGGTTTCTGCAGGAAGGAAGAGAAGAAACACCTCCTGTTCCGCTGTCTACAAATCCTTGTGCGTTTGAAGGTAAGATTGTGTGCCAGAGTAATTCTATAAGCAAAACATTAGTATTGGATCAGCAATGACTATAAATTTAATGCCATGCAGATGCAGAAGAATTTTATTCCCTAGAGTGAACAACAGAAGATCAAAGACAATATAAAACAACATTGTTAGAGTTCGTTTACCTAACAATGTCAGGAAACTTAAGGCAAAGATGAAGAGCATGCCCCAAGTTTACTTTGCTCATAGAATTATGTCACAGTGAAAATATACAGAAGCTGCAAGTGAAACCTAAAGGAGGTCTCCGCAGCTTTGTACCAGAAACTTGAGTGAGAGAATACAATCAGCAATCTTGATGAAGTTTCTCTTCCGTAAAGCTTGACATCATGATTGTATCAGAATTTGTATTCCCAATGCATATAATTAGGAATTACCAATGTGTATAGCATAGACATGTTGAAATAGCATTTATGGGAAGAGGTACATAACATTTCACTGGATCAGCATTTATTCCTCACATTGCCTATCCAACTGAATTCAGACACATCATATCATGGTTAACATAAACATAATACAAAAAAAGTAGATTTCAGACAAG
Organism: Echinochloa crus-galli; assembly: GCA_900205405.1. Classification (NCBI taxonomy): domain Eukaryota; kingdom Viridiplantae; phylum Streptophyta; class Magnoliopsida; order Poales; family Poaceae; genus Echinochloa; species Echinochloa crus-galli. Next base: position 869,347 of record OAMR01000313.1, on the reverse strand, counting down.
AAAAGACGCCTGCTTCCTTTAAGATAACAAAGTCACAAGTTGCTTAGTCTTCCTGGAGAAGGTCGTTACATACACACCCTCTCATTTCTTTTCATACAACAACATTAGGAACCATGAGTGTACACAGTGTATATTCTAACAGAAAGTCGGCCATCGGATGGATCAAGCTTGTCACTGTAGCTCATAGGACGAAAAGGTGAATCCAGAATTTTTCTCGTTGGTACACTTCAGTTCAAGCTTCTGAAATGGACTGCACATGAAAAGAACAGAAGTGTTTACACCAGCCCACCTTCTCCATTAATGAATTTGATCCCATGCCATTGTAATTTGCAACAAATAAATTGCAGAAATATATTTATTACCTGCTGTTTGGATCATAATAAAAGCCACTAATGGAGCCATCACTACAAGAAAAGCAGACGTAGTAGAAACCAGCTATGGTTAACCCACAGTCAACCCCAACATTGACAAAGTATTGCTCTTTCCATCTCTACATGCAGCATCAGCGAAATGGTAATTAAAAATGCCTATAAATAAATAAATGAATCAATAGGTCAGGTAATGCCATACCATAAATATATGAGGATAGTTGCTAAGGTCTAATGATTTGCCACCATCTGTCTCAATCTGATTCTGCAGGAAGGACATACTGAATAATGAGAAACAAATCATCAAAAGATTCATAATCATGGACAATACCAAGTTAGGTAACCAATTACCAGAAGAGGCGTAAACGATGGGAACTTGGACCAGTGTCTTATATCATCCTCTGGTCTGCAATATAGTAGAAGAAACATGTTTTTGCAAGTAAGATTGGAATGCTGTGAGACACCAGGACATATAAAGGGATGATATTAACATAAACCATAAACACTCACGATGCTTCCCACTTGCCGGTGAAAAAGGTGTAATTTTTAGCATCAACTATCTCCCCCTCCCAGAATGTCACTACCTGTGGACAGAGAGCCAATACATAAAGTTAAACTTCATGAATAACGGACTGAAAAAAGGGCGCGTCGACCATATAAAGTGAGAAATTTCTTATAGTAATCTTTAACAACATGACAGTTTTTTGTATAAAATTTCTTAAAGATCCAATCTTACACTCCGGCAACACATTCAATTCCCTACCTAGTTTGTAAAGTCAATGGTGCACAATGTTTTATTGAGTGAACATAATTAACCTGTCTTGTATAACATTAGATTTCAGAGCGTGTCAGAAAAAAAACATTAGATTTCAGAGTCTAAGCGGAAGAATAAATGAGTTACTCACAGGTGTATCTGCTAATGGAACATTAAGCGCTTCCATTGTTCCACATAAATAACCCTGTTCAAGATCACAACCATGGATGCGCACATTAACTTTCCATGCTTCATCTTTCTGCAGACTTGAAACATTCTGAGTTCCAGCAAAACACTGAAAGATAGATAAAAGTAGATTTGGTCAGTGGCTACTCTTAAGGCTCGAAGATAAAGCTCAAGCGATGCTCATAAGCAATACTTCAGTGGTATGCAGCAATAAATATGCCGTTCGCACAATCAATTGTAAAAGAAAATCCAACTATTCAATTGACGGAACCAAAACACTTACTCTTCCAGCACTTAAGAGTGAACAGCTAGGAGGAGATGGTTGCCCAGCATTTGCGTCTTGGCCTGCAATGAGTATTTTAATCAGTATGGCAAGTTGAGCTATGGAACTCAGAATAGCATCACAGAGGTAGTTAAGGTTTCAAATTGCAGAGCAAATAAAAAAGGCACACCAATTGTATTTGTACTAGATTTGTTAGAGTTAGACACCCAAAAGGAGATATTGCCAACATAATTTTAGATTAGCTAGTTCTTCCAGAAACACTGTGTCATATGGTTTTCGGACAACCAGCGATCAATATAGGCATATAGCATTCAGAAATGTTCTCATGTTCTGGGCACAGTCTCATAGGAATAATGTCCAAAACTTCAGAACACCTAACACAATAAAGAATGATCAAACCCAAGCAAATATGAAATATTAGCAACACTGGATTATTAGGGGCAAGCTTCCCAATGACATCGGAACCAAATTCCAAACTTTTCCAAGGCCCAAAAGTCAAAACCATCATCCATCATAGCCACTACCCCAGATGACACTCAAATTTTCGCAGGGTCTAAAATTCAACAAATCAATAATTTACGCGGTCGAACTACAAACCGCCTAAATCAGTACCAATCTGCAGCCACAGAAACCCCAGCCAAGTAGCCACCAAACTAGATCAGAAAATCAGACTCGGATTAGAATCCTACGAAATCGGATCGCATGATCGATCAACCCTAGGCAACTAAGGGATTAGACTCCGGTAAGATCTAAACCTGGCTGAACAGAGCAGACCTGATGCGCATATAGCATATATATGTGGGAAGAGATGGGGGAGGGGAGGGGAGGGGA
>OAMR01000313.1:852986-865763 GCA_900205405.1 Echinochloa crus-galli | reverse complement strand
ACCACCCTCACCGGCATCTCGGTAGCGGCGGCGGGCGAGGTCGCCGGCGACGAGGAAGTAGGCTGCTCTGCGAGAATGACAGTCGCGGTTCGCTGCCTCTCGTTGGGGACAATTTTGTTGGGGAAAATTGCGTAAATACCCTTATGTAAAGTATGAACCCAGATTTTTCACTTTCAATTTGTGCTGCATGGGATTCATACTTGTCCTTGAGCGGTGAATTGTTACTTTTCTAGCTCTAAATAAATTTATTAAAAAATAATTGATAACTAATTTATCCTACAATTACTTTATCTACTGTAAAATATGTCTCCGTAATGATATCGTGGATGTTATTATACTTTTATATAAGTTTGACTGAAACTATAAAAGTTTGGATCTGAAATGAGCTATCATTTGAAACAAAGTAAGTTGACCTCTAAATGGATTGTTGACGTATTATGATAGTACTATGATAGGGAATATTTTGGTTAGGACTTCTGCCCAATTGGTAACGCCGCCATTTGGAAGGAAAATGACAATTATCAAGCTGTCTTACGTGTTTACATGAAGTTCTTTAGGAAAGGGTTTTAAATGCAAGCTGGAGTGTTTGTTTAATCCAAAATAGATAGGCTAGGTTGGCTAATATGGTGTTTGATTCGAGAAAACGCCTCATTCATCTGGATGACGTGGTTCATGACGAATTTGATGTTGATGATCACCTTCTTCAGTTTATACTAAATATTAGTTTGTGAAAAACAACTTGGTGATATGATGTGTACCCATCCAATTCCACAGCCAAACAAAGGGAAGATGTCGGACCACCACGTCGTCGAGTAAGATGATATACTTTTGCCTCTTTTTTCAACCCAGGAAATGAAAAAAAATATAATTTTTGGAGAAAAACAGGAGGAGGAGGTACGCATCGTATTCTTGGAATCGGGACGAGAACTCGGGATTAATTTAAGCATTGGCTTTATGTAATTTGAGAGTACGACACTGGAATGGGAACCGGAACATGTTTAAGTTACATTTAGTTTAATTTGAATTCAAATAAAATTGAGGGGATTTTGATCCTAATGATCTTTCCAACACAAAGAAATGGCGTGACTCGTAGCCATCGTGGAGAACTGGCGATTGGCTGACCGGCCAGCCAAGCACCACCACCAATACCAAGCAGATAACGGATAAACACACAGCCACGTGCCCACGTAACAGGCAGACGGCCATGGACATCCTGCGCGCTCTCAAGCTCGCCCCGTCTGCTCTGCCCGGCTCGAATTCTCGCAAGAATTTTGGGGTGCTGACGCCGCCGCGCGCGCGTGTGGTGTGGTTGTTGCCGCAGGGAGGAGGCCCGTACGGGAAGCAGGTGACGCGGGGGCAGGACCTCACCGGAAAGGATTTCAGCGGCCAGACCCTTGTCAAGCAGGATTTCAAAACGGTACTGCAATTGCACATCTATCTTCCTTACATTTTTGTTGGTAAGATCAAATGTTAGGAGAAATCCATGAAAGCTTGGAGCTTTCTATGCATAGACAAAGGATGGGATTTTCTTTTTTTCCGGAGGCTTGTGCACGCTTGGTGATCCTTGAACCTTCTGTTGCTGCAGTCTATACTGAGGCAGGCGAACTTCAAGGGCGCCAACCTGCTCGGCGCAAGCTTCTTCGATGCAGACCTCACAAGTAGCACTGCATTTTCTTGTTATCGTGGAGGATTCCTGTTCTTCCTCATTGGAAAGCTTATGATTTGGTGACTTACTGGATATGTTTGCCGATGAATTCAGGTGCTGATCTCTCTGATGCTGATCTTAGAGGGGCCGATTTCTCCCTGGCGAATTTGACAAAGGTATTGAATCACATCATTTTGGTTCAGTTTCATCAATCGTGGTTGGGTACGTGGCCAGATTCTGTTGAAAACGCCTGACAAATACTGATCCACATCAGCATGGGACATTCAGTGCGACAGTCAGTTACTGGTTTTCAGTACTGATGACTGCGAACCTTATATTAGTTGATTTTACTTTGCACAACAATCTTGTGATTGGTTTGTCTTGTTCCAACCTGCAGACGAACTTGACAAATGCCAACTTGGAAGGAGCACTTGTCACAGGAAACACCTCTTTCAAAGGTGCCAACATAACTGGGGCAGGCAAGTGCTCTTTGCGTGTCTTTCTGAATTCTGATAGTGCTATTTGCACTTATTCGGATTATTGCAGTATGGTTTGCACAACTCGTAGGAGTTTTACCGATCTAAAAATTCTCATAAACAACAAATTTTCATACAGGATCCCAATATAAATGAAGTTACACGAAATTAATAAGTGGTTAGGAATAGCATTGTGCTAGATCCACTGATGGAGCTTGTTCTTGTCTCCTGACATGATCAATAGTGTTGATGCCACCTTGCACTCGTTTCTTCAACACGCAGATTTTACTGACGTCCCGCTGCGAGACGATCAACGGGAATACCTCTGTAAAATCGCTGATGGGTAAGAACGGGGTGCATCGACAGTTGACATATATATATGCATGGACTGACTAATGGTGCCTACTAATACGTGTAATCACTTGTCCAACAGAGTGAATTCAACCACTGGGAACGACACAAAGGAGACTCTGTTCTGCAGATGATCGAGGAGGCTACTCGGCTAAACACGGCTTATATGCAACTGATTTAGCGATTGAAACCTACGGGGTATCTGTTTCCGCATACACGTGAGGATTGTAAATTGAGTTATATAGAGAAGAGAGGATGCCGTTAAGTATTTGATTTCACTGGTAATTACATGTAAATCAGCTTCAATAAAAGTACGCGTTACCCTTGGATGTATGTAACTGTGCGCAAGTGACCATGGAGTTCCAGGGATTGACGCGACCACGCAAATTCTGAAACTCTATACATTGCTGTGCTGACGCAGCAACGATCTTTGTTTTCTTTTTTAATTTTTGTTTGTGAGGCTGTTGTAGTGTTAGGTACAATCGATGATGCCACGTCACACTACAAGCGTCCATTTGAGCGTTGACTAGAGTACGATGATGGGTTGGGCCGGAACCCACCCGGGCCACGGGGCCAGGCCATCCAGCCGCCCAGCAACCAAACCAAAAAAAAAAAGACCAGTAGGCCCCACCTGCCAGCGTCCGGAGGCCACGCGACGCTTCTGGCGACCGACATCCCCGCACAAAATAAATCTCCTCGCCCCGTCCTCGGAATTCGGGCCGCGCTCCACTAATCCCCCATCCCGGTCGCCAATGGCGTGCTAATCCGCCGTCGGCGTATATAAGACGGCGAAGTATAATTTCCATTCCCCGGGGGGTCCGGCTTTGCGGATGCATCCGCGTGCGTGGATTTTGTTTTATCGTCCGCGGCATTGCGCGTCGTTTGGTTTCGGATTCTCGGCTAATCTGAGCGGTGCGAGCAGGTGATCGAGGGGGAGAAAGAGGTTGGCTGGCCGGATTCGGGAGGGAGGACAGGAGGATGTCTAGGAGGTCGGTGAACCCGAGCCGGCGGGTGTCGGACGGGGGCCTCCCGTCCGTCGGCGGCCTGTTCCACCACAAGTCACGCTCGCCGCCCGTGCTCACCATTGCCCTCGTCGTCCTGGTATTTCCTCTTTGTTCCGTGTCGCCAGGGCGCTGAGGCTGCCGTTTGGAATTTCCTTTAACGCTTACAGTTTAGCTGTTCGTGCTTGCAGGGCGTCATTCTTCTCGTCGCCTACTTCAACAGTGGCTCAGGTCGGTTAAAGACCCTGGGTTAGGCTCACTAACTTATTTCCTAATTAATGTTGGATATGGGAAGTTTATGATTGCTAATTAGTAAGAGAGCATGGCTTGTGACGTGTGCAAATCAAATTCTCCACCTGTTTAATTTGTGGACTAGCGAAAAAGCATGGCTTCTGACTTTCCAAATTAGATTTGTCACCTGTTTTCTAAGTCAACACTTCGTTTGAAAGTGAGGACACACACACACACACCTACAATGCACTGTTTCTAATTGTTTGTGAAAAGTAATGATACATACTACCTCTGTTCTCGAATATGTCGTTTTAGGGCAAGCTATTTAGTTCAAAAATGAACTAATTTGCTTGTTCTAAATGTCATATGTTTAAGAACAGAGGGAGTATGCATTATCATACAATGTAGAAAGCAAAGTAACTAAGTCAACATGTCCTTCAGTTGGCACATGGAATTGTGATTTTAATCTTATCGGCTTGTATTGTGGTTTTGTTCTGAAAGATCAGAGTAAAAATAACCATTGTTTACTGATACTTGTCTGACTCTTTCTCCAATGTCCAGGTGTAACTGTTTCAAGCAGAGAAGCTGTGAGCAGGTCTGAAGGTATATTTATCTTTAGTGTCTCTGTCATTTCAGACTCTCTTAATCCAGAACTATGGTTTCTCCTTCAATTTACTCTTGTGATATGTCACAACCACTAGAGTTGCAGCTTGGAATTATTTCTGTTCTCTCTGACTTCAAGCTATGCCTGCTATTGTAATGTGCACTTCATGTGTTCAACTATTTTTTTGCTTTGCTTTAAAAAAATTGATTTTGCTTCAGCAGTCTCACACTGCCTTCTATTTGCCTATGGTCTTGTAAGCTTATCATTGTCTAGTGTTGCAGTAACCTCAAAATCTCTCACACATTCCTATGCTGATTCCTTAGAAGCATTTTCCTAGGTAGACCCTGCATCAGGATCTTACTGCCTCCATGTTTGGTGCTATTCTTTACTAGGCAATGACATAGAGTATTAAAATGCTAGGAACTGATGACCAATTATTGTGCACATGATAAATATGATTTCCCCATTGAACACTGAAACTATACCATGCCATTGTAATTTGACCATGAGGTCATCTGATTCTTGGTAGGACAGGAAACCATTTTTCTGTTGTTGGTTAAACCGTTTAGTCAGACTCAGGGGCAGACCCACGGCTTGGTGACCCAGGGCGCCTGCCCAGGCTCCAGTGACCAGTGAGTGAAAGTGCATTGCATGCACAGTCAAGCCACGGAAGAAAATAAGTTTAGCTTGGTCATAAGCAACTGGGCAAGGCACACAGCAAGAACAGGCACCACAGCACATCTTCACACTGCAGCATGTGCCCAGCCTCTAATAAATATCTGGGTCTGTCATTGGTCAGACTCAGATAGGCTAGTAGCTAATCCTGTAAATTAGGTTTCATGATTTATGGCATTAATCATTATGTGATAGATACAAGCCAAGCTAGATAGATTAAATTTGCCATTATCACAGTGAACAATTGAATTTTAATTGTTTGGTTGCCTTACTCATCTTCTTTACATTTTACTTTCCCATAGTACTAAGACGGAATTATATATGCTCCTATGCTCCTATTTTTTCTCTAACTTATTGTTTATGTCTGCATCCAGGTTCTTGCACATCGGAAGTTATGCGGGCGCTTCCTTATCTTAAAAAGGCATATGGCAATGCGATGCAGAAGGTCCTCCATGTAGGCCCAGATAGTTGTACAGTAGTTTCTAACTTGTTGAAAGAAGGAAAGACTGAAGCTTGGGGAGTGGAACCTTATGAATTGGAGGATACTGACAGTAGTTGCAAAAGCCTTGTGCGCAAGGGCTTTGTCCGCATGTCTGATATTAAGTTTCCCCTTCCATACCGCCCAGATTCTTTTAATCTTGTTGTCGTGTCAGATGCTTTAGATTATCTGACCCCAAGGTATCTGAACAAAACACTTCCGGATTTAGCAAGGGTTTCCACTGATGGCCTTGTCATCTTTGCTGGTATGTACTTTTTTCTTGAAATATTTTCTATATTTATTTGGGAGAACCTATATTTGATATGCACATGCCTTCTTACTTTGAATAGAAACGACTTTTACTTGAAATTTTCTTGTAGAATAATCTTTGGACTGCCATTGTTTTTCGCCATCTTTCTATCAAGAACTGCATGTATCTTGTGTGTCTTTGGTTAGTTAGGTTTTATTTACAAAAAAGACACAATAAAAAGAAATTCAAAGGATGAAACTTAAAAATACTATGTGTTTCTATCTTAATATGATCAAATTAAAATCGTGCTAGTGCAACACCAGAAATACTAACATCTTGTAGATCACAGTGGTATAAACTTTTAAGGTTCAATGCTAGGTCTCTAGAGCAGGTACATGATTGAACTCTTGGGGTTGGTACTGGAGCTGAAACTTTGCTGTTCAAACAGCTCTAGTCTCAGTCCTTTTTAATATTGGGTCATTCAAGGTTGGGCATTTGCTAGTGATGTCCACCTAGGCCTATGAACGTTCAACACCTGCAGTATCTTGCATAATTTATTAAACATAGCTTTTGTGGTATACCTGGTATTGCATGTTTTGCTAAAGTGGATAGAACATATTGTCTGAATAATGTTCGTTTCATTCCTTCATTTCAGGAAATCCAGGTCAGCAGAAAGCTAAGGTTTCAGAACTACCAAAATTTGGAAGACCGGTATGGATATATGACTTTCTGTTGACAGTGTGCAAATTTGCTGTGCATATGATTTAACTGAGCCAACCTATTATTATGCATGATTCCTTTTCATGACACAAACACTGTTGGATTAATTTTAGACAGAGTTACTGTTTTACTGATGGTTGAGAAAATTACTGGTTCACTTGGTTACTAGCTCTGTATTGCTTGTGTGGGCATATTTTGTTTGGATGTTTGATGTGTCACTTGGTCAAGGTTGTGTTATGATGTAACTTGAGACGGTTAGCCAAGTCCATTGACCCATTACTGTTTCTGAATATTTTCTGGAATAATGTTTCTGAATATTGATGGTTGGTTGTTCAGAACCTGTCGGTTTGGCCATTTTGTTGTGTTATGTGAGTGCATTTCTTTTGTCCTACATCATAATAGGGTATCCCTTTAGTGCTATTGATGTTCAGTTTTGTTTCAAACTGTTGATTTGGCTGTTTTGCTGTCTAATCAAGTATTTATTTGTTCCACATTGATGATGGAATATTCTGTTCTTTACTGAAGGAAAATTACTTGGTGAATATTTGCCATGACTATCAGATTATATTCCTTTACTGACAAATTCTATCTTGTCTAATCACAGGCAAAATTGCGGAGTAATTCATGGTGGACTAGATACTTTGTCCAGACTGGCTTGACAGAGAATGAAGGACCATTGAAGAAGTTTGAAGAGGCTACATCCAAGGACAAATACAAACCAGGTTGCCAGATCTTCCACCTTAGTTCGTAGGATTGTGCACGTCAAGGTGATGCCCATCCAGAGCACCATGGATCATTGCCGCTCCAGTTTTGTAAGCAACATCTTTGCTTACCCTCGTTGACTTGCTCATCGTTCATGTTGGAGGAATCAGTCCGCACAAAAGAGCCAGCCTTCAGCTATAGGTAGCTTTATGTAGAGAGAGGCTTTACCACTTGATACTAGAAATTCATTCTGGGAATTAAATTATGTGTTATTGAGGATCCAAAATCGAAGCGCCGATGATGATATATACGTAAGAACTTCACACTGTTGTACTGTTATTCTTGGTGTGTCAGTTATCTGGACTGATTCAAATGTAAGCTTATGATCCAAGAGAAGCAATTTGATACCTCCTTTCCCTTTTGTCCTCGCATAAGAAATAGTAGCGTGTCATTTTCAGCAAGTTGGATGATGCTTCAAGCCGACCCGTTCTTCCTGTTCGGATACTTGAGAAAGATGGCCCACCAACTTTAAGATCAAACCTCAATTCATTTATTCAATCCAGTTGTAAGGTTTTAGTAGTTGAAGTCCCAATCGCAAGCTTCACCAAACAAGTACCGGAAGGCATAACAAACATCACTAGAATTTGTCCCAACGTCAGGTAACTTGTCCCATGTCCCCAACCTACATTGTATGTGCATCTTTCCTGTGGCTCTGCTTCCATTTCTTCAAGCACAAGCCCGTTGAGGCCACATATCTTTATACGGGGGGACTGGGATGTTCTTTCCTCCCCTGCCCTGCCCCAAACCAGAATCAGAAATCCAGAGCACATCAGGTTTCCACCAGCAGACACCAGGGAAATCATTGCCACCCAACCAATGACTTTCCCCCCACCAATATTCCAAGCTGCTGCATAAACTACTCCATCCATCCTGGCATCTTCTTCCCTCCTGTCCTGAATCCTGATAAATATCAGCTTGCATCCTGCTCTGTGACCTCCACACCACAGGGCAGGCGACTATGCTACCTATCACCTTCGTCGTCTAGTCCATGACATTATCCTCTCCTCCTCGTCCAGTTGATGATGTGGCTGCCATCTCCATTGACCATTTCATTTCCCCAGCCCCAGCTTGCAAAGGCCTAGCTAATCCAGTTTTTTTGTTTTTTTTAATCCGAAAAATCCAGTTGTTCCCCACTAAGCCGCCGTCGAATTGATTAGTCAAAGCTTGGAAGCACACCTTTGTCTCGCTAATCGCCTTTATAAACCCCCCCTCTTCTTGCACTTCTTCTTTCAGGATTCAGACAGAGGGAGAGAAACAGAGAGACAGAGAGCAGGAGGAGCTGTTGGTTTGGTTTGCCTTTTGGTTGGAGCTGTGCTTTTGTTTGGTGTGAGCAGCCGGAGTCGGAGCCGGAGCCTAGGCGTCGTCGTCATGGAGGGCCTGCTGCCGTTCCTGTACCGGGCCATCCTCCACCTCGCCAGCGGCGGGGAGACGCCGCTCGGCAACCCCTTCCGCAACGACGAGTCGCCGTCGGAGTCGCCCCTCGTGCCCTACTACGTCCGCCTCGCCGGCGCCGGCGCCCCCGACGCGCCGGCCTTCCTCTCCTCCGCGGGCCGCGGCTACTACGATCGCGGCTGAGCCGGCCGGCGGGTCTCCCCGGCTCTCCGTCGCTTGGCACCCCAGCATATATACCACAGGATACGATACAAGGCGTGCAAAGAAGGATTCTTGTGTGTTGAGTTTTGTGAGTTTTTCGTTAATTCCCCTCCTCCTCTCTCTCCCTTGGCGTTCTTGGAATAGCTTTTAGTTTGTTCTGCCTTTCCTTGGCTTCTTGGAATAAAGGGCAGGGCTGGATGGATGGATGAATCCCCTCTGCCGTTGTAGACTTGTAGTGTTCTTGTACATACGGGTTGGTGTGCTTGCCAAATTGCAGGCTCCCAGAACACGGCGAATATGATGAAGCTGCTACTGATGATATACACATGTTTGTGATTGCAATATATATCAGGTTGATTAGTCAATGCTCTGTGATGTTCTTGTCCAGTTGTTCATGATCTCTTGCTGCTCCTTTGGACTTTTTCAATCTCAGGCCTAGTCTTTTTTTACCTTAATTTCTCTTTCCTTCCTTTGCAGAGGAAAGGAGCATGTATTGTGCTTGATCGAATCACGGAAGCTGTAGGCAGCTTTTCCAACTGCCATTGTGTGGCACGCCTAAAAACTTTCGGGCACCCAAATCATTTTCTTTTACGGCCGAAAAAGCTCAACTTGAAACAGCGAATTTTCATTATGATTAAGCGGAAATCATTCAGTTCCTTGAAAATTTCACAGCAAAGTTTCCTTTCCAGTTGCAATGTTCCAGTGTTTCTACCGAAATTTCCACGGCGAACACGAAAGCAGCAAATAAATGAATAATTGGACAAACGCGAAATGCAGCCCAGGAAACGGCTCTACCCTCACCGACGTGTGGGTCCCACAACCATGCATATTAACATACAGTAATAATGAAGCCGCCCAATCCAAAACCCAAGCAAACCCCTCCTCTCTTCCTCGCCTTATCCCCTCCCTCCTCCGTCGCTCACCTCGACACAGCCATGGCCTTCGTCTCCGCGACCGCCGCCGCCGCCTCCGCCTCCATCTTCATCTCCGTCCCTTCCGCCGCACGCGCATGCGCCTGCCCGCAGCCTCGGAGGGTCCTCCTGGCTCCGCTCCACGCGGCGAAAGGCGCCAAGTCGGTGCCGGTGGAGGTGGTGCTGGACAGCAAGGTCAAGGGCAAGAAGAAGAAGGGGTCCGGCGCCGGGAACCTCCCCGGAGCCCTCGACGTCGAGATCAGGGAGGCCCAGGAGTACCTCGACAGCGACGAGCAGGTGACTCCCGCGTGTTCCGCACAATTGACAGCTGAATTGCTGAATCATTCGGTTCCGGCCGAATTGCGTGCAATATTTAGGGATAGCGTGTGATAAACTCGTAGGAATAGTGAGATTTCGCGACCAATTAAGTGCCTCTATCGGGATTGGAGAGGATTTTGGGATGGAGACAGGTTTTTTCTGGAATATAGTCGAGTGCTAGTGCTGTATTTGTTAATAATAGGTAGGAGTTTACTGCTGACTGAGTTCAATACTCTTGTTAGTTGCTGAATATCCACTCGGTTGTAGATATGTCGATAACTTTGCATGCTAGGAGGAAAAGCTTAATTCACTCAGTGAAAACTGAAAATTGAATACCATTGTTCTGGACCACTTATATTGCTAGTTCCATATATGATTTGCTTTGCACACAGAGTTTGCTGACTGCTTAATTATATTAGAAATGGAGCAGGCTTACCTCCCGAAAAGGGTATTTTTAGTACTCGAGTGCACTTGATGGTAGTGGATTGAACCAGTTCATGTTCTACATCAGTATCATTTCCTTCTGCACAACTTGGCATCAAAATTCTGCAGTCATGTTTTCTATATTCTTTGAGAGGTCATACTGCAGATTTGCCATATGAGTTGTCATGCAGAGAGCTGTTTTGTTCTTCGCATCTGCTATTCTCTGTCTTGTTGGATCCATATTTTGTACTTCCTTGATTTTGTTTTTTCTTGGATGTTCACCTTAATAAATGTTGAAAAGTATAGTTACATAAACCATGCCTTAGATGTTTTCTTTTCTTGTGTTTGCTGCCTGCTTCATACATATATACACATGAACAATAAAGCATGCTGGTGGTACTTCTCTGCATGTTTGTTGTGCAATAACCTGTCTTATGAAGTACAGTTTAACACTTTAACTATAGTAATATCCCCAAAGAAGCAAGAATACTTGGATCGCCTTCTTCTGACCAGCTGCAATAATTCAGCTGATGTCAAATCATCCAATCATTCTAATGATTTTAGGGGAGTATGAATTTGTATGACAGGGACCAATGATTGAGTTTGTTGAGGGTTTATTTGGTTTCAAGTTTTGAACTACCTTGAGGCTCCACATGAGAGCAATGTTCAAACTGACATTGAGGTTGACTGATAATCTGGCTATGCACATGCCTGAAAAGACTTTGGCAAAATACTACTTTGTGCAAGATTTAACATTTGGCATGAAGTTATATTCTTGTTCCACACCAGTACTTGGCTTCGCAAATGTTCAAGCTTTTTAGCTGTATGTCTGTATTCATTTATCTTTCTTGTGACAGGAACCTGTTCCAGACAATTTCCCTTTTGAGATACTTGACGAAGAGGGTATGAGCGTGGTTATTTTGAAAAGGGACTACAAGGATGAGAAGATTGAGGTTATTGTCAGCATTCCTAATTTAGAAGGGGGCCCTGAGTTTGATGATGAGGATGGTGAGGGTGATGATGAGAGTGCTGGCAAGGACAATGAAGAAGAAGAAGATGATGAGAGTGCCGGAGATAGCAGTGTGTCTCTAAAGGTTGTAGTCTCCAAAGCCTCTGGCCCGAAGCTTGAGTTCACCTGCACAGCCTTCCGTGAGGAGATCACCATCGATGACATGCTAATAGTAGAGAAAATAGATGATGATGGAGAAGAGAAGTTCCCGTACGAGGGCCCTGAATTCACGTAAGCATAACAGTTTCTGCATTCAGATTTTGGTTCTATGATAATGAAATACTAGCTGCTAATCCACTCAATACTGGTTCATCTATATTGCAGGGAGCTCCCGGTGAATGTGCAGAAAGGCCTGTTCAAGTACCTGGAGCAACGGGGGGTCACGTTGTCAGCTACCAACTACATGCACGATTACATGGTGACCAAGCAGGCCAAGGAGTACATCAGGTGGATGACGAAGCTGAAGGATTTCGTCCGGCAATGAGGAACAACAACGTGATTTGCAACATTTTTTTGGTAGCCTAGCCTTAGTATGTGTTACAGGAATATTACAATCACGAAAAGTTTGCCACACTCTCTAAAGGTGAGAGGTGTATCTGTCTGAATGAATCTGTATCAGCTGGCGAAATAGGGCAGGTAGGTTCCCGGTTACAATCTTTTTTGTGCTGCTTCTCTGGAAGTCTGGATATATGTTTGTGTAACTCTGATGGCATGACTTTGTATTGTGCTGAAAGTAGCGCATCTGCATCTGCTTGCTAAAGATATCTGTTTCGTTTGAAATAGTGAGGGATAAACAATCAGCTTTGGGCCTGTCCTTTTACCGGGCTCATATTGCTCTGTGAAACTTCTTTGTGGCAGACTGAGACCCTAGCTTTCATGGAAGTCAATATTTGACAAAAAAAAGGCCGCACTTCAAAGAGATAAATTAATCGCCGAGCACAAGAAAACATTGCCAATTGTAAGCTATTTATCATTTGGGCTTTGAAAATGTAATTCGTTCTTACCTATTAGCAGAATGCAGGAGTGCTTCACGAAAAAAACAAGGGTTATTAATTCCTTTCTTCTTTCGCAAGAAGCACATCCCGGGCGGAAACGATGGAACAGAACAGGCTAGAGATCAACCTGACAGATGGGTCCCACCATCGCCTTCTTCTTAATCTGCCTCCCGAATCCCCACCCCATCCAGAAATCCCAAACCCCTAAAACCCGGAAAACCCTAGCACACGTCGCCGCTCCTCTCGCCATGGCCCTCTTCGCCGCCGCCCGCCGCGCCGCGGCCTCCTCCGTGCCCCTCCTCCTCCGCGTCTGTTGTGCAATAACCTTTCGTATG
>OAMR01000313.1:839753-852014 GCA_900205405.1 Echinochloa crus-galli | reverse complement strand
GATATCTGTTTTCTTTCAAATATTGAGGGATAAAAAATCAGCTTTGGGCCTGTCCTTTTACCGGGCTCATATTGCTCTGTGAAACTTCTTTGTGGCAGACTGAGACCCTAGCTTTCATGGAAGTCAATATTTGACAAAAAAAAGGCCGCACTTCAAAGAGATAAATTAATCGCCGAGCACAAGAAAACATTGCCAATTGTAAGCTATTTATCATTTGGGCTTTGAAAATGTAATTCGTTCTTACCTATTAGCAGAATGCAGGAGTGCTTCACGAAAAAAACAAGGGTTATTAATTCCTTTCTTCTTTCGCAAGAAGCACATCCCGGGCGGAAACGATGGAACAGAACAGGCTAGAGATCAACCTGACAGATGGGTCCCACCATCGCCTTCTTCTTAATCTGCCTCCCGAATCCCCACCCCATCCAGAAATCCCAAACCCCTAAAACCCGGAAAACCCTAGCACACGTCGCCGCTCCTCTCGCCATGGCCCTCTTCGCCGCCGCCCGCCGCGCCGCGGCCTCCTCCGTGCCCCTCCTCCTCCGAGCCTCAGCCTCTGCCTCCTCGGGGGCCCCCCGTGGCGCTGCACTGCTCCGCCCCCTCGCCGCCGCCGCGGCGCGGCCGCAGCCCCGGGCGATGCCGTTCTCGTCGGCGCCCGCGACGAGGCCCAGCTCCGACGCCGAGCTCCTCAGCGTCATACAGTCCGAGATCAAGTACGCCGAGGACTGCGACGACCACAACAGGGTAAGTGACCCGATTAGGCGATTTCCCCTGTGTATAATGTATCTAGTTCGGATCTTAGCATAATAGCCCGACAGTCAATCTTTGTTTGTTGAGCCCTGAGAAGTCCAGTTACCCGAGCGAGCAAATTTATGGCCTGCTAGATGAATTATCTGATTATTTGTCTCATGTAGTCTCTTGTAATCGCTGCGAATTGAATTGAGATATGATGTTAGGGATACAGCGAATAGAATTGTTGTGTTGATACTTTGGTCCAAATGTCCAATCTATATGATGAATCCGTGAATGGTAGCGATGGTGCTCTTCTGCAATTTTTGTTTCCCAAACAATTAGTTCTTCTGCATTGAGGCAGAATATAAATAGTTATTCGCTGGTTTCCTGCACCAAATTGCCATGTTTTATGTATCTGTTCCTAATTTCTGCTCTTCTCACGATTTTAATTGATTTGGTATTTGGTGTCTTTGTTTCTTCATCAGTTTATATAACTGTTCTGATTGAGCAATGTGTCACTTAGTTCTTTATTTTAACATGAAGATTTTCTTGTGGCTTCACTGCCTGAGCCCCTGACAGCTTTATATCTTTTGATTCATGTGGCTGTCCTTTTGTACAGTTTGGTTGTTGTACTGTGGTTTTATTTATGGAAGCTGATGGATTTGTTGCTGCTCGGTGATCTTGTCTATTAGGCCGTGTTTAGATGCCGAAAGGCACGGCCGAATTTGGGACTGCGGCTGTCCCTGTCGTAATAAATGCGCCCTGTAGCATTTCGTTTGTTTGTGTGAAAAATTGTCCAAAAATTAATTAATTAGACTCAAAATGTTTGTCTCGCAGAGTACAACAAAACTGTGCAATTAGTTTTTGATTTCATCTACATTTAATACTCCATGCATGTTATGACATTTTGATGTGATGGGGAATCTTCTTTTTGCATAGTAAATTTGGGAGGTAAATTTGGGATCTAAACAGGGCCTTAGTATGAGCAGTGTGATATCAGCATTGTGGTTCCAATTTAAAGCATCCATGCTGGAGTGTATATATGATGGGAAGGGAGCAGGGAAACAGATGACTTGATTGCCATCTTACCCATGTAGTTCTGGAATGCTTAATCCTGTTTGGATTGCACTTGTCATAGGATAGAAGAGAGAGTCAGTCTGGGAATCCATGATTTAGCAGTTTCGCTCAGCCTTATATGATTTTTGGTATGCAAAGATTAGAAATTGAGATTGATATATGTGATCCGCCCTGCGTGTTAGTTCTGATGTCAACTGCTGTGGGGATCTTACGCAGAGAACTTTGCCTTTTAGTTCTGTGCATATTGTAGCCTGTAGAAAGACTTTGTTCATTTCAGTAGTTTTGTCTTGTGGTTGGGTTCTCATTTGTTTGTTTCAAAACAGGTTGAGGAGATCCCAGATAACTTCCCTTTCAAAATCAGTGATGAGAAGGGGACAAATGCAGTTAAACTTACCAGAACATATCAGGGTGAGCAGATTGAGGTTGTGGCTCACATGCCCAGCCTAGTCACCGGAGATGAGCCTGATCATGACCGGGATAACGAAGACGAGGACGAGGATGCCAGCGGTGAAGATGAAGGGGAGAAGCCCCGACAGTCGAGCGTCCCTCTCACGGTCACTATCACCAAGGGTGATGGCCCCGTCCTTCTATTCACCTGCACTGCCTATCCTGATGAGGTGCTCATTGACTCCTTGTCCATTGAGCAGCCGTCAGGGGATGATGAGAATGACTTAATTGCATATGAGGGTCCTGATTTCAAGTAAGAAAGCATAACTGAACTAACCTTTTCCGTTTGAGCATACAAGTGCTACAATCTGTCCCTGCCTAGTGCTGACAATCAACATTGGCTTGTTTGCTGCAGTGACCTTGATGAGAACCTGCAGAGGGCATTTCACAAGTATCTGGAGCTGCGTGGCATCTCACCAATGACCACAAACTTCTTGCATGAGTACATGATCAACAAGGACAGCCGTGAGTACCTCCTCTGGCTGAGGAAGATGAAGGACTACTTCAAGCAGTAGAGATCAGCACCATCGTTATCACTTCCCAGGCATAAGATAGCCAATGTTTTTTGCACATTGAGAATTTAGAGCTCCGAACTTCTCATCTTAGATAAGTATGAAGGACGTGAATGTGATTGCATGAACGTTCCCTTGACTATGTTTTTGATGGTGTGATATCAACCGGTTTTGGAAGTTGGTACCGGTGATATTTTGCAAAGGTTTGAGTAGGATTCAACTTACTATTGCTCTGCCACTTCTCTAATGCCAGAAATCCTTGCCCCAATAAAACATTTGAGAGGAATTTTCCCTGTTATTGCGTTGATCTGATCTTGATTTTGATACCGTGTGACCGACTGATTATATTTCTTGATTATTGCGTACGGATGAGTTCATGTTAGCGGCGGTTCATATCTTGATCTTCCTAGATAGTGATAGGCCAATGCCTAGTGCTTAGCCAAGGTGTTTTGACTGTTTGTTAGTTCGGCACGCTCGGTTGAGATCCGATGATTTCTTGTTTGGACGTATCTTCTTTTGCACAAAAAAGGAGTGCTTGACCTACGTTGTTCCAGTGCAAATTCTAGGTCCAGTGGAATTCTTTTAAGGCCTTCATAATGTGCAGACGTAAGGGATCACCACAGCACTAACATGAAACAGGCACTGAAATGGAGAAAAACACACACGGGGAAAAATTAAATTATATAGTCAAAACAATGAACCCACTAGGATTCCAGCATCTCCGCTACTTAGCTAATCCATAATATTCAGCAAACTCCATTTTCATTAGCGTTCCCAGAACAAATATTGCCGGTCATAGGTAAAGTTCTGAACTTAACATCCAGATACCAGCACCTTTACCACCAGCAAGAAATAAATGATTATTCCCCATGCTTTACCGAGAGCTAGGAGATCATCGTGAACAAAGTGATCGGAGTGAAAACTGATAGGCGAGTGTTATACAATGATCTAATGTCAACACATAAATAAGCATCAAAGTTATACTTGCAGAAGACATACAATGAATTGTGAGAATGCAGATAATTCCAACACGCCATAATGCGTCGAATCACGTTTACTGCAATGGACAAAACCAACAACTAACAAGTGACAACATCAAAGGAACACCATGCATATCTCAATTAAGGGATAAAGCAGATTATATTACCAAACAACACTGCCATGTCGAATAACAATTGAGCATCTAATAACTTCACAAGACAGATGAACAACATGACACATTATCTAATGTCAACACATAAATAAGCATCTAGTTATACTTGCAGAAGACAAATACAATGAATTGTGAAAATGCAGATAATTCCAATACGCCATAATGTGTGGAATCACGTTTACTCCAATGGACAAAACCAACAACTAACAAGTGACAACAACAGTAACAATATTAAAGTAACAGAACTGATTTCGTTCAAAAAAAAAAGAGTAACAGAACTGGTAGCCAATGAAGAGCTTGATTAATTACATATCAGATAAGATCTATCATCCATGACAAACCATTGCTGCTCAAAGCTACAAATGAGCAGGCCTCGAAACACCAGCATTACGAGCACCGAATTTAGTCATGGGCCGAAGACAATTCCGCAAAACAGGGAATATAAGGGAAGCATGGTGCCAGAAAGTATTCTTGAAGAGTGCAGATATCACAGACTTCCCTGTTGTCCATATCGTATGATATAAGCTCATCACGAACACCACCAGCAAAGAAAACCAAATTACATCCTGGATGTGCCGCGACCAACATGTAGAATTCATCTGTTCCGCGATGGCGCCTTCCAAGCAGGGGCGTAATGCTAGCGCTATGCTCGGGTCCATCCATCATTGCCATTTTTTGCCTCAAGTGCCCAAACTGATAGCCGGTTGTTTTTACGAGAATCTATGTGCATAGCATACAAGCGATTCTGAGAATGCGCGATGAAACTTGCAGGCTCACCTTGTATGCGGCTGCGAGGCATGCGAATTTTCCTCCAGGTGGTGCCTTGTGCATCTATTGTCACCAATGATGAATCACGGGTAGTTGAATAGAGAGTGCCGTTAAAGAAGACACTCTCTGTATCATGCTCCACTCTAGTGTTGCTGCCCCACTCGCTCTGCCGGAAAATCCAACGTCCAGTTTCCGACGAGTAGATCTCCACTCCTGCTACTCCGTGTTCGTCAGTGGCGTGACGAACATGAAAGCATAGAAGCAGGAGGGCACGGCCGGATCGAAACCCAAACGCACGAAGTGCGAGTGCCCCGGGTGCCGAGCCTCCGTGCGCGGCAACAGGCTCCATTTCTGCGTCGCGGGATTGGACACGACGTACTCTGCCTCAAGAGGGGATGATTCGCAGAATTTCCAGAGGAGAAGGCTGCTGCAGCACTGCACGAACAGGGGCTTCCCGTGGCCCTCCAAGAGAGGGGGAGAAGGGTCGATCAGCGGCCGGCCTCTCCCCGACAAGTTGAGGAAATGGGGGCAGCAGAGGTTGGCGTAGTCGTCTTCTTGGCGGCGCGAGTAGCAGAAGAAGCCGGAGAGGGTCTGGGGCGATTTCTTGCGGAGGTCGGGGTCGGAGCAGAGCGCGCGCCAGGATCTGGAGACGCACCTGAAGCGGCACAGCGACCTGTAGGGCACCCGCGAGAGGATCTCGACGGTGAGGTCGTCGGGGAGGCTGGCCACGCGCCGCTTCTTCTTCTTCGACCTCCTCGCCGCCATCCGATCTGCGGGTGGTGGAGGATTGAAGGCACCATCTCGCTGCGCCATTTCTTGGATTGGATGGATTCTTCGACGGACAATGACGAGATGGCCTGGCGGGAGGCAGCGGGCGGCGGGTGCCGGCGCCGGCGGAGAAGGTGGGGGAGGGAGAAGTGAGCGGCGGCAGGATGGGAACAGTTTGCAGAAGAGCGGCGGCGGCTCACTCTCTATTCTGTTGGTAGGCTTCAGCCCAGCCCAACAAAGGCCTTTGGTGGCCCAAAGTTGAGCTCATACAAAATGAGAAGATGCATTTGTCTGTCTATGGGAATTGCAGTTGAATACGGAGTACTTGAATTGTGCTCATACCTAACACTCACTTTGTTTGCTGCGGTAAAAGTTTATGAGAACGTGCAAAGTGCATGCAACGCAACCGCGTGGCACAACCACACGCCCGTACCACAAACTTCTTGCAATATGATATGAGGGCTTCAGTTCATTTTTGACAATGCAGTACTTTTTTTAAGGAGCATAAATTGATCTGTTTTTGTAAGGAACCTAAATCCGTATCAAGTATAACTCGGAATTAATGGTCTATGAGTCTACACATGCATCGGCAACCTCAAGTCCTCAACCATTACAACCTAGTACAAATATTTGGTGGTAACATAACAACCTACCGATTTGGAAGCTGAAACCAGTTAAATAGTGGAAAGGCTTCGAATACAATTCAACTTGCTTGTGGTCGCTTCTTATCTACGGCCACAGGCACGTTTAATGTTATTTCGTTCCGTAACAGTAATACTAATAAAAACAACCTTTCCTTTCTCAATTGAATAGTAAATACGATAAACCAACTTTTTTAAAAAAAAAAGAGGTTGCACTAGCGCTGCGTTGTTATTTAAACAGAAGAGCAAGCAAGTTCCTACAAAGTTAGTTCTTGCAGTAGCCATCCGTTTGTACAACCACTGATCTGATAGTAGGCTCCTAGTGTCACTCACACCCGCCAAAACAACTCGGCACATGAACATGCTCGTGCCTGATGCTACATCCTTCCGTCGCTACAAAAGACGGCGCACTCCGGTCCTGCATTCCAAAACACCGCAACTCCGGGCTTCGGCAGCACCAGACCTGGCAGCCCGGACACATCCCGGCCATGTCATATATCTTCTGGCCGTGGTTTTGCCCCTTGCCAGCCAGATGAACTGCATGCTTGGGTCATACACTACTAGATAAAACCATCAGTAAAGGAAGATAGATTTTGATATTTGACACCTAAAGACTTAGCCCTGTTCGTTTGGCTTATCAGCCAACAGTATTTTTCTCTCAGCAGAAATCAGCACCAGCCACTAGTATTTTTTCTCAGCACAAATCAGCACCAGCCACCAGCCAAACAAACAAGGCAAGCTAATTTGAAACACTCAAGACCCAATTAGCTATATATGGCCGGGCTAAACTCTAACCCAGCCTAGACCTGGCCTGTTCAAGTCAATGCAATATGGTTGTCTGGTTTGCTTGTATTAATAGATCCTGCATTGGATAGCTGTTGTTCGCTTGCTAGCTTGCATTGAGTCTGGCCACTAAAGCTTTGACAATTTGCTGATACCAAAATCTAAGCATAGACTATCATGAACAGAAGTAACCATAATGATCGAAAACTCGTTTGCTATTGTTAATTGCCTGTATGGTCTCTATGTCATTTCCAACATTTGACTTCATGACTTTTCAGTTTTGTCCATTAACTACACCAGTTTATAGAAGACACTTGGTACTGCCGATAGCAGTTAGCAAGGGAATTCACTCTGTATATCTCAGAGCTCATTGTTTCAAATGCCAGGTGGACAATTTTCCTTGCTTTCTAGATTGCTCTAATCAGAATCCAACACAGAGTACTGAAGGACAATATTATCAGAATATCAATGCAAGGACAAACAACATAACAGAGCACATGAGCCACACTGATGAATGGCGGAACTTGCTTGCTATTACATACCCAATTAAGTAGACTTAACTATCATGGAGTGAATTAGGCCTAGCTCAACATGACTTGAAAGTTCGCTACTTTTGAACCCTGTATCAGTTATCCTAGACGCTAAATGCTAGACGGTCGGTCACCCTCCGTTTAGTGTTTAAACAGTGTAGACAACAAATTAAACGGTATGCAATGTAGCACTAAATATATGCATAATGGCATCAAAAGTTCCATACCACGTTCGTTTCAGTAATTGAAATTTGAGGAAGACACATAATGCACAGCGGCATAGCATTCTCATATTACACACCACAGCCACATACTCACTACTCTAGACTCTTATTTTTGTCCCCCACGCATTGTGGCCCAATATTCTCCTGCCAGCACCTAACTATCCCACCAAACCATGCTTCTTAAACATGTGTTAAAACAACAATTTAAACATGTGTTTAAGTGCAACTTGCTTGTGGTCGCTTCTTATCTACGGCCACATGCACGTTTAATGTCATTTCGTTCAGTAACCGTAACAGTACTAATGAAACAACCTTTCCTTTCTCAACTGAATCGTAAATACGATAAACCAACTTTTTTTAAAGAAAAAGTTTCCACTAGCGCTGCATTGTTATTTAAACAGAAGAGCAAGCAAGTTCTTACAAAGTTTTTTTTTTGACAACAAACACATATATTATAGCCGTTTTACATAAAGGTCCTCAAAAGAAGACCAAATTACAACTAAGTCCTGCTTGAGGACTGCAGCAGCTGCAATGGCGATGGTGAAGACGGAACCGTCAGCGAGGGGTCGCAGGGGCGTCGAGGACGCATGCACCCGGGTGGAAGACCTCGCAAAGCGTAGGTTGAAGATGGGACGGGAGAGCTTGCAATGAACAAGCACACCGGCCTGCCTCCGGGCTTCGGCAGCACCAGACCTGGCAGCCCGGACAAATCCCGGCCATGTCATCTATCTTCTGGCCTTGGTTTTGCCCCTTGCCAGCCAGATGAGCTGCTATACACTACTAGATAAATTCATCAGTAAAGGAAGAGAGATTTTGACATTTGACACCTAAAGACTCAGTAGGACTGAGCAAGCTAATTTGAAACACTCAGGACAGTTAGCTATATATGGCCTCACATAACCTGAACAAACATCATTTACATCAATATTCAGATGCTGTCACAGCAATACAGCTGGTGATAATTGGTTGCTTGGCCTAGGAATGGCCAGGCTAAACTCTAACCCAGCCTAGACCTGGCCTGTTCAAGTCAATGCAATATGGTTGTGTCTGGTTCGCTTGTATTAGTAGATCCTGCATTGGATAGCTGTTGGTTGCTTGCTAGCTTGCATTGAGCCTGGTCACTAAGCTTTAACAATTTGCTGATACCAAAATCTAAGCATAGACTATCATGAACAGAAGTAAGAATAATGAAAACTTGTTTGCTATTGTTAATTGTCTGTATGGTATGTCATTTTCAACATTTGACTTCATGACTTTTCAGTTTTGTCCATTAACTACCAGTTTATAGAAGACACTTGGTACTGCCAATAGCAGTTAGCAAGGGAATTCACTTTGTATATCTCAGAACTCATTGTTTCAAATGCCAGGTGGTCAATTTTCCTTGCTTTCCAGATTGCCCTAATCAGAATCCAACACAGAAGTACTGAAGGACAGCATTATCAGAACATCAATGCAAGAACAAACAATATAACAGAGCACACGAGCCACACTGATGAATGGCAGAACTTGCGTGCTATTACATACCCAATTAAGTAGACTTAACTATCATGGAGTGAATTAGGCCTAGCTCAACATGACTTGAAAGTTTGCTACTTTTGAACCCTGTGATCAATGTTATCCTAGACGCTAAATGCTAGACAGTCGATCACCCTCTGTTTAGTGTTTAAACAGTGTAGACAACAAATTAAACGGTATGCAATGTAGTACTAAATATATGCATAACAACATCAAAAGTTCCATACCATGTTCGTTTCAGTAATTGAAATTTGAGGAAGACACATAATGCATAGCGGCATAGCATTCTCATATTACACATCGCAGCCACTACTCACTACTCTGGACTCTTATTTTTGCCCCCACGCATTGTGGCCCAATATTCTCCTGCCAGCAACTAAGTATCCCACCAAATCATGCTTCTTAAACATGTGTTAAAACAACAGTTTAAACATGTGTTTAAGTGCGTAAATGTGTTTAACTCCCGTTTAATTCCACCGTTCACACTGCTTTTTGACCAAACTGACCATCTAAACTACACACATACCATCCGTTTATAGTTTAAACGCGTGTAAGCAATTGTTTACACGTGTTTAGGCGAACAGTGCCTGTGACGAAGCACCATAAGGTCAGCAACATCAGCAAGACAGTATTGCCACGTCAAACAAAATGAGCACTAAATAACTTCAGGAAGGGAATCAAACAGCATGGCACTCGCTATTCAATGTCGACAGATAAAACATGCATAATTACTTGCAGGAAACAAAGAGCAAAAAGTGAGAATGCAGATAACTCCAGCATACCAATGTTTAGTCACATTTACTTCAAACGAGGATCTAACACTTAAAAAGTGATAACAGTTGGCATAGTAAAGCAAATGGAACAAGTAGCTGCATCCATTTGAATAACTACTTAGCACCCATATGGTATATAGTCAAGAAGGCGCTAGGCGCTATCTAGGCGGTGACCCACCGTCTAGAGCCTAGGCGCGACTAGGCGGGATTAAGCGTTTCAAGGCGTTTTTTTAGGCGACGTTCCAATACACCTCATATACCTTTAAAAGAAAAGAAAAACAGAGATTATTGGGCCTTAAATCGAAAAAAGGCCCATCAACAGCCCACCCGGCCACCTTATCCCATCCTCCTACCACTACCGGCCCATCAACAGCCCACCAACCATCTTATCCTCATCCTCCCAGCACCCCCTCTCACTCGAGGCTCCCTCCCCCGACTCAGCCGCCGCCGCCGTCTCTCTCTCTCTCTCGTCGCAGTCCTGCGCCTGCCGTCCGCCGCCGCCCGAGGCTCCTCCTCCCCCACTGACAACCTCCGTCCGACGCCCGCACAGGCCTGCGCCTGCCGTCCGCCGCCGCTCGATGCTCCTCCTCCCCCACCGACGACCTCCGCCCGACGCTCCTCAGCTCCTTCACCTCGCATTCCTCCGCCAATGGGCTGGCGCCGCCTAGGGTACCGCCTACCCCCCAAGGCAAGGCGGTACCCCTTCGCCTAGCGCAGAGGCGCGCCCAGGCGGCCGCGGAATACCGCCTTCTTGAACAGGGGATATGACTGTTGGTGGTTTAAAATGGGCACACATTATGGCCAGGGTCGGTACCTAAGGAAAACCGAAAGTCGAAGCATGATGTGGTTTTCAAATTGATAAAGAATTTTTATAGGTTGTTGATATAAAATGTCTCTTAAAAAATGTATGCGAATTTGATCGGAATATGATTCAATAAGCTCATCTTCCACATTCTATCTCAGCCATCAAATCTCACAAATCAATAACACTGCGTTTGGATGTTGGTATTTAGGCATTGGCTACGAACTAATATCAGGTGTTTGGATGGCTTTGGTATTAGAACATGGAAACACGCTTCAATATCGCGAAATATTCAGCGCTCTTGCGGCAGCCTGCCTACAATTTTGAGGTCTATCCCTCCGTATTGATCTGAATCAGTCTTTTCCCCGGATTCAGATTCAGTGACTTGCCTTCAGCAAGTGGCAAGTCACCGAGCACTGTAGTAGTGACTTACCCCCTCCTGAAAACCATCCATCGCAAGATCAACGGCTGGATCTGTGTGAACAATACATATGCTACAGTAACAAACAGTACCCCGGAAACAATATTTTTGCTACAGTGTCCTCCATAGTACTACCGCTGCAAGTGAATATTCTTATCCTTTTGCGCCAATTACCTGAATCCCGCTCCCTTTTCCCCTCCCCGCGCGTACCCCTTCACCCTCTTCGCGAGAAAACAAAACCCGCCGCCGCTAGCAGAGGGTAACGGGAGGGAGGAGACCCCAACACGCTGTCATGGCCGCCGGGACCCTCTCCCATCTCCGGCCACAGCCTCCTCCCCCTTCTCTCCCATCTCCAATCACCCTCATTGTTTCCGTTCCCCTGCCGCCGCAGGTACCCTCTCCCATCTCCGGCCACCTCCTGCTTCTCATGTTCTCCATCTCCGGCCACCCCTTCCCTCTCTCTCTATTTCCTCTCTTCCTTTAGCCCCGTACGTACCCTCTCCTATCTCCGGACACACATTATCTTACTCCTTCTCACCCCCCAACACACACACACACACACCTCCTTGGTCAGAATGTGGCCATGTTTGTTTGAGCTTCCGGAGGTCTTTTAGACCTCGGCTTTTCAACCTTTTAAAATCCAAAAATCTCCCGGAAGCCAAAAGCCTCGGAGGCTCAAACAAACAGGTCCTGTATGTCCACCATGTGCGTCCATGGCGTCCTCCTTCCCTCTTTGCCTAGACCCTCATGTGTGCATGAGGGCAGGACCCATGGTGACTCCTTATAGCTTCCTCCCTGAAAGGACCTTGATGTCACCTAGAGGGGGGGTGAATAGGTGAATTCTGCAAATAACAAACTTTTTCACACTGTCAGCACTGAAACCGGTCAGACCGGTTCCTAAAACCGGTCAGACCGCTTGAAGCGGTCAGACCGCTTTGGTAAAGCGGTCAGACCGGTTTTCCACAGAGGAAACCAACAATGTAAATTAACCCCCTCTACAAGTCCTAGCACAAACCAAACTTGATGATGAGCTCCTGTAGATGATAACTAGCAGGTTCACCATGCACTTTGTCTTGTGAATGACACGGAAGGGGATTAATTCAATATTCGGTCAATTT
>OAMR01000313.1:786052-827532 GCA_900205405.1 Echinochloa crus-galli | reverse complement strand
GACTTCGAAGCTATACATGCAAAAACTAGTTGACTGAGACGTGTGTATGATGAAAGTATGGGACACGTTTTGATAATATCTCTTCTAAGTCGATGGCATATAGATCTTAAAAAGAAAGTCGATTGCATATAGTAGTATGACGATAAAAGTGTAAAACAAAATCAGCATGAACATGAAGGTCCCCCATCTCATCAATGACCTCACTAACCATCTCATCAATGACCTCACTAATGTAAAAACGATCTGTGTTAATGCACGTCGCTTCGCCCGTGTCTATGCAAACAAATTCGCGATCGTCAGTGGCAGCTGCGAAAAGAACACAGGGCACTCGTTCTTAATCCTACACTCCTCGCTACAGAACATGGCCCAGTCGCACCATCCTTCTTCCGGCTTGCCGCAGCCGCTCACCGCGCACCGATGGCCGCCATCCTCCGGCGGCGGCGGCGCCGCCGCCGTCACCGGCACGTCCGAGGCAGGCAGCTCGGCCATCCTCCACGTCGCCTGCAGGACCGCCTCCACGGCCTCCGCACGGCACCGCATGCACCCCGCGTTGCTCCGTCTCGGTGTCATCGTCTTGCACCAGCCGCCGCCGCTTCGCCCTCGCCCTCGACCTCCCTCAGCAACCGCCTCGCGGCGTCGCTGTCGGCGGCACCGCCGGTCCTGTAGAGGAGGAGCGCGAGCACGTACGCCGCCACCTTGTGCCCCGCGGCGGCGGCTCGGTCGAGCAGCTCGTTGCCGGCGCGTGCGCACCCGTCGTGCGCGAAGGCGAGCGCGATCCCGGCGAGGAAGCACGCCTCGGGGTTGCCGGCGGCGGAGAGGCTGCCGACGACGGCGAGGAAGCGCTCGTGGTCGGACCACCGCATCGCGGTGGCCTCCCGCTCCAGCGCGACGCGCCTCCCGACGTCGCGGTCGCCGCACGCCGCGCGCATGGCGCGGCAGCTCGCGCGCAGGCTGCGGAGGTCGGCGACGGGCCGCGGCGAGGTCGCGGCGACGCGGCCGGCGATCTCGACGGCCATGTCGTGCGGCAGCGCGTGCGCCAGCGACGCGCGCCGCCGCGCCGCCATGCTCCGGGTGACCACCACCATGGCGCGATCGCGAGAGCGAGATGGATATATATGATCGGCGGCGTGAAACACATGGTGTGTGCTAGCCTGCTAGGCTATAGCTTCGATTAGGAGTAGGACATGAACGCGTGCGAGATGAGAGCCTGTATGCGATCCTACCCTCTAGCTGGACGACTAGGATTATTCTTTGACATTATGATCAGCGGATCCGGATCGGTTTGTGTCATGGCATCATCGTACAACAGTATCGTTCTGATGCTGTAACCGGATTTGGTGTAGTGATGACGAGTTGGACACGTATATGGCGCACTTCAGTACTTTCTGCTGGGTTTAATTTTACGTGTCGGCCGGCGACCCACTTTGACTCCAAAGTCCAAATGTCAGTCCAATCCACTGCAGCAGCTCGAGGGCTCGAGGCTTTCTCGATCAGCAGAATGCGACACTGTGAAATCATTTTGCCACGTTGATGTGTAGACTGATTAAGTTTACGTGGACAATAAAGACGTACGCCACTACGCCGGTGACCCGTGAGCACCATGGCACACGCCTGCTGGATGCTGCATGCCTATCATACAAAACTTAATTTTGGATCTCCACTAAGGATTTTTCTTTATCTCTTATAAAACCACATCATCACCTCCCACTAAGATAAACTAAAAACCCACTAAGATATATTAACTGATACTTCTCTCATGTGCACATCATCTTGAATTTGTTGGAAATATAGACAATTTTACTGATTAAAATCCAAACAGAAATAAACATGGCACGAATTAATATTAGCATGCACAACTCTAACATACTAGTAAACATCAGCATCATCATGAAGAATGAAGAACTCAGAAAACATGATGAAATAACAGATCTGAACACGTCTTACGTACAACGAACATGTAGGAGTAGCCGTGACGACGGGTGTCGACGGTGCGAACAGGACAAAGCAGTCGTCGCTGCATACGACGAGCTCGTACAGCGTCGGATCTTGACGGAAGACGAGCCGTGACGAAGACTTGAAGCAGTCGCGTGGAGCGCTTCCCAAAAACCTTATTCGCCCTCTCCCGGTGCAAGATCACAAGGACAAATGGTTCCGGAGACATGCTCTCCCGTTCGCCGATGCACGCCGACGATCGGGATGGAGTAGGCTAGAGCGGCGGCACAATAGAGAGAAAGAGGCAAAAATCAAACTCAACCAGACTCCTCGAGAGTTCCCAAGCGTAGGGGCTCCTCGTATGTAGCAGTCTGTGATGGTACTTTTTCATGAAGAGGTGGTCCGTATTTAGACGGAGGAAAACTCCCAGCACCCTCGTCTATTGGCAATATGGTACTAATAGTTGGTATACCCCTTCAACGCTAATGGGCTTTTGAGATTTACTAGGAATTTAGGAATTTCTTCATGGGCTTTTATTTGGCCACACCCTAAATTCCATCAGAATTGTCAAACGTGAATTGATTTTTACCTCACTTGCATAGTTAGTTGGCATTGTAATACAAATGCAAGTATGATTCATTGTTTATCGAAAACTTTTTCAAATACCGCATCAACGAGCGGGGAATCGCCTAGTATGTTTACTAGATCAATACCCGTGCGTTGCTACGGTTAAGTATAGATTTTATTTTTAATTGTATTTTCATTGCACTCAATGGATATCTATATATTTAAATCTTTAATTTAATATATTTTCTATCAAATACTCATTACATCTCTATTATTTTTGCGTCAATTGTGTACAAGATCTGTGTGACAGTATCATTGCCGCTGTTGACTATGTGCTCAGACACGACACGTTGGAATTTTATGTGCTGGGCCAGAATATATATCGTATAAGGCCGGAATCAGATTATTAAAAATACTATATATTCGTGTACTTCTTGGAGACTCCTCTTAATTAAACATAGAACCACTCTCGTGCAATTTATGCGTAAATCAATCATTCATTCAGGTCAGATTGTCCTAAATAACCCGTATCCGGATCCAATGAAAGAATATGATACATCAAAAAACCTATATTTTAAATTGCATCGATCTACATAAATATAAATAATTAATCGATCTACATAAATATAAATAATTAACCTACAGCGGTGCACATAAAAATAATAATGAATCCAGCTCCTTTTTTAAAAAAGTAATGGATCTATAGTTTGGTGAAACATAAAGTCAACAGCAAAAAAGAAGAGCAGACCCATGTTCTTTCCTCCAAACTCTTTCCTCCTTGATTTATGTGCTGCAGGTTAACGTTTCCCTCTCGCATTCTTGCAGTACAAAATTCATCCTCTGACTGACACAAGTAGCGCAACAATAGTAGGGCCTCGTTTAGATGTTAGAATTGTGGTGTTAAATTTGGGAGTAAGATATCACTTCATAATCATTGTGCCACTGTAGCATTTCGTTTGTATTTGTAAAAAATTGTCCAAAAATTGATTAATTAGGCTCAAAATGTTCGTCTCGCAGAGCACAACAAAACTGTACAATCCTGTGCAATTAGTTTATGATTTCATCTATATTTAGTACTCCATGCATGTTATGACATTTTGATGTGATGGAGAATCTTCTTTTTGCATAGTAAATTTGGGAGGTGAATTTGGTATCCTAGGCTTGCTCTCGCGTAGAGTAGGTACAGGACGTGAGCGACTCGACATACAGAAGCAGATGTGGGACTCGATAGTCAGTCGGACAGAAGAACGAATCCGCTACGGACACATAGGAAATAGACCCAACAGCATACAGTAATACAAACAGGAAACGGATCCAGCTTTATTATTAAGTTAGAAATTAGAGAATTTTTTATAAAATTATTATAACATACCGTATAAACAATCCTTGCTTTATAATTAGGTAGAGATATATACTCCAATCCAATGGCGGTGTAGTTTGGTTTGGTATATATAGCAAGGGCGGCGTACTCCCTCAAGTTTTACTGCATTTGTTACGTGATTTAAAATTTGTCATAAATTAATTGCTACATTGTGAAGTATTGCAGACCTTCATTATTACTCATTTGTTTCAAGAACTTCAGTAGGTGAATCAGTAGGCGCGGGTCATGTTTAATAGAAATCGTTGCCTAAACCAATTAAGCGATCTTTTGACTCACTGGTGTTGCTGGTATCTTAGAGGATCTGGAATGAGAGGAATACCAGAGTCTTTAGAAGATCAGCTCTTATGCCGGTGGCACTGGTGGACAGGATTTTGGAGGAAGCAGAACTTTGGAAAAGGGCTGGTCGGTCTACGGATAGTCGCGCCAATGGAAATTCAGTAGAATGTTTTCTTCTTCTCTTTCTTTCTTCAATTTTTCGTGTGGTGTTCTGTCTGTCCTTGTGGTTTCAGTTTCGGTCGGTCTGTAA
Organism: Echinochloa crus-galli; assembly: GCA_900205405.1. Classification (NCBI taxonomy): domain Eukaryota; kingdom Viridiplantae; phylum Streptophyta; class Magnoliopsida; order Poales; family Poaceae; genus Echinochloa; species Echinochloa crus-galli. Next base: position 823,126 of record OAMR01000313.1, on the reverse strand, counting down.
TATGTTGTAAACTCTTTTCTTCTTCTTGATAAAAGACGTGCATTGCACGTTCTCTAAAAAAATGTTTAATAGAAAAATGTAAAGCCCTATATCAGCAAACTGAACCGCTGAAACTCTGAAAGCCTGAAGGCTCTTCAAAGTTCTGGTTCCTGTAGGGCTCCAGATATTGCTCTCAATTTCTCCTAATTGCCTCCCCAAATAAAGAGAGGAAAGAAAATTCCTATCGCATCGTCGCTCACTTCTACTGCTCACACGAGTTATTGATCTTTTCTACTAACATTAATTTTCAATTCAAAATTTTGGAAATGTGCTTAATTATATCAGGACAGATGAGGGAGTGTGTGTTTGTCGCACGACCTAGTGACCAGCTTCTTCAACGTACTCCGTCCAAGTCGGACATGCATATACGAGATCCAATCCAACACGTGATGATGATGATCAAAGTGAAGTCCTCCTCCGATTCGGATTAATCTTCGCGTATGATCCGTATACACGTGTCCACGTGTCGAACACCAAGATCGAGTTGATTACCAGCGTGTCTAGCTAGGTAAGTAAGGGCCTGCACGGATAAATCTGTGGCTATATCTGCTGCGGCGGTGTTGATGCAAGGTCGCCGGCGGCAACCACGCGGCGAGGCCCAGGAGGTCAACGGGGAGCGCCCAGACGGTCAACGGCGTCGCCCTTCCGCAGTGGCGACGGATTGACGGCCGCCGCCCGCCGTTAGTCCGTTACGCTAGCTTCATCGAGCAGGAAGTTGTCAGGAACCCAGCTTGGCACCGGCAGGCAGGTACTAATTAACTGAGACAATATTAAGAGCATCTATGAAAAATTAGCAATAATTCTAACTAAATTTAAAGATTCAGAGTCTAGCTGAAAAATAAAAAGCTTCTTGAAAGCAGGGGTAAACCAACCGCCTCTTTAAAAACTTGCGAACGTGGATGAAGAACGTGTCTGGCTAGGCAAAGATACGCAGCGAAGGGGAGGAGATAGCTAGCGTGGAAAAATAGCTATCCAAGCTTAGTCTGTTGGATGCAATTTTTTCCTTCTTTTATTTTTTCAGCTAGCCAACGGGATATTCAAAAGCTGTTGGAGATGCTCTAACTAGCGGTAGTGATTAAGACGTCCCTTTCAAGAGAGAGATATGATTAAGACGTGTATGCCATGAGGGCATGTGCAATAATTTAGACAGTTTCCATCTATTTGATCCATACAGACAACTAAATAGATAGTCTATTATAGAGCTGTCTGTGCGATAATTAATACGTACTCTGGTTACCGTAGTTTTGTATGGGCGCACGAGCCAAAAGTAGTACTTCCTCCGTCCCAAAATAAATATCCATATAGCATTCAAATTTTGTGAGTGTCCATGTAGCAAAAAGTTTAGTTTTTAGGATGCACACATTAATACAAAAGTATATAGAGAAACATATAGAGTCAATCAAATAATTAGTTAATGGTAATTTTATAGTTCTAATAAGCGATAATAATCTTGTAGACTTTCAGCTTTTAATAATCTTTAGCTTATTATCGATAACTTACTTTTTAGTCAAGTATACATCATGCTAGTTCTATTCTCATAAATAAGGTGCCAGGTATATATTAGAAAGGGTAGCATGTCATAAAAGAGGGCAAAGGTATTTGTTTCATTCCATTGCAAATAAGGTGCCACTTCAAACTGTCTCATTTCATTGGAGTGCGGCTCCAATCCTTTGCGCTATAATTCATTGTAATATTTAGCCTAGAAATAATACTACGCATAGGATAAAGTTATTCATTGATACGTTAGAACATTTTAAATGATTTGAAACGGTTAGAAATAACAAAATGAAATTTTTCTTAGAGAAGAGATAGTGGCCCTATTTAGTTCCACAGACTTCCTAAAATTCTCTTTCCAAACTTCACTATTCACCTATCACATCAAATCACATCAAATCTCTCTCTTCATGCATGGAGCATTAAATATAGATAATACATAGTTTTGATATAAACGACGGAACAAATCTTTTGAGCCTAGTTAGATCATGATAGGACAACGGTTACCACAACCAAACGAAAAGTGTTATAGTGCGCTACAAGGAACGATGTGACATTTGAACTAAATTTTACACATCCTTTTTACAACTAAACACACCCATTGGCTCTGTTTGGAACTTAACTTTAGCTTATGGCTAAAATAGGTTGAAACTAAAAGCCCAACGATGTGTTTTTCGCAGTTTTTTTAGCCACGCTTTTTTCACCGTTCTCATTTGTATTAAAACGTAGAAGCGATGCTATTTTCATATTTCGACCTGTTCGCCTTGCTGGTGACTGACGTTGATTTGTGCTGAGAGAAAAATACTGCTGGCTGGCTGGCTGATGCTAATTTGTACTGAGAGAAAAATACTGCTGGTTGGCTGCTGATAAGCCAAGGTTATTTATACAGCTATCATGTCTCGTCAATAGCACATGTCATGTTTCTTTGGGTCTGGTAAAATATTACCAGCTCCGTTGACCAATAATTAAAAATATTAAATAAAATAAGTTATAAAACTATCTTCACAACATTACACTATTTCGCGAGATGTATCTAATGAGGGCTTTGATCGTACGATTAGAAAATGGTTACTGTAACATTACTGTAGCAAACCATGAATTAATTAGATTCATTAGATTCGTCACGTAAAGTTGCACTCATCCCTAAAAGAGTTTTGCAAATGGGCTCAACGAAATTTCTTTTAGGCAGTCCCAGTGCAAGGTTTCATGAGGTTTCATGCACATTAAATAGGGTGCCAACTCAGCATTTTAGATGATGTGGCAAGGAGTTAATGATGAGAGAGATGAAATGGGTTTCATCCAGATGAAATGGGTTTCATCTAGATGAAACTCTGTATACACGGTTTCCAACAAGCCTGTGTCTTCCATGCATCGCCTAGGAAACATCAAAATGAAACTTTGCACTGTATGAACCATTTCATCTGTAAATTTATTGTCTTTTCTTACTTATGTGGCATTCTTGAAAACATAAAAATGAAATCCCCACTGGGACTAGCCAGTGGGGATTTACGCCAGTCCTTTCATATTCCCTCCACCGTACGATCCACGTCTCCTTCATTTCTTCGTCTATTTATTTACCACGGGCTCAGCAGTTCAGCTGCCCAGTAGTAGTAGTTTTGCGCGAACACCTCCACGTTTTCACTTCTCTGTTCGGCAAGCCATAGCCACGCAAGCGAGATACACTTCTCCCGAGGTACAGTTTCAATGTTGTTTATCTTTGGTTCTTTCTCGTTTGTTCGTGATATGGGCAAGTTGCAAGTTGGTGATGAGTTCGATGCTTCTCGTTCTTGAAGCTTTATGCACTTGCTAATCTATGATCGATGCTGCATTTCTCACCTCTTTCAATCGCTAACAGTAACGGATTAACCTGGCGGAGAAATAGCCGCATATTCTTGATTTCTAGTGAAGTTAGATATTCAGAATTTGGGGCCAACCTAGATGTCATCGAAAAATCCGCCGCTTGTTTGGTGTCTTTTCTCTACCTGTACTGATCTCTGCCCTGTTATTGTGTTCTACCGCAGCTTAGGGTTAGGGGATGAGGACTGGTTTGAGCCCCGAGACCAAAATGGGTTCATCACAAGGTGGGTTCACCCCTTTGTCTCAGCTAAAGCTCGGACACGGAGGGATCAGAGTCCGGGTGCGCGTGTCCAGGATTTGGGTGGCCCTCAATCCAATTACGGGCACGGAGTTTGGTCTCGACAGCCTCCTGATCGACGATGAGGTGATTCAATCCGTTCCCCCAACTGAAGTTCCATTGTCCATACCAACTGACTGATTGAAGTTATACATTTTGGAGTCTCAGCACACTGATTGTTTCGTTATTGTTTTTTCCTTTTACTGATTTACAGGGTGTAACTATGCAAGCCCGTGCACCCCGTGAGCACATTAATCGGTTCAAAACTTCAAACCCCAGCTAGTTGAAGGGAAGGTCTACGACGTGTCGGGTTTTACAGTGCGCCCAAAACTGAAGGACTACATGGCCTGTACGAATGACTCGATGATTTACATGGAGGAAGGGACGGTGGTGGATGAGATAGATGAGAACACCTGTTTTTCGATACCTCGCCATAGCTTTCAGTTTGTTGATTTTGATGACGTTCCTTCTAGGAATGGCGACAAATGCTTGTTTACAGGTACATGGTTGGGGGAGCTGACAGTGCATTTGCAATGGAAGTTTTTCTGTTTGACACTGTTCTGAAGTAAGACTCTAATCTGACCCTTTCACTTGTTTGTAGATGTGATTGGCCAGATAGTATCCGTTGAAGATGTGGGGCAGAAGTGGAAGTGGAAAATTTGGCTCAACGTATCTTTTCGCAACATTTGTTTACGCGATTTAAGGTGATAGTTACAATGTATTCTTTCTGAATCATCATTTTTATTTTTGTTGAGAGCGAATTAGTTTATACGTGACCCTTTTCAGGGGAAGGGAATTGAATGTTGCACTGTTTGGAGATCTTGGTCGAAACTTTGATGCAGAGCAGGTTTCTGTGCAAGGCCAAAAAGTCCCAGTTGTTGCTGTTTTTGCAGGGATGGTGGATCAACGATACCCTGGTCTGATCTCCACTCAATTATTTGTTAAGCTGCACTATATTGCACTTTCCTAGTTCCTTGTGTTGCAGATCTCATAACACTGTCATGTTATTTAGTCAAAGGATTTACAGTTCGCTCAACATCAGCTTCAAAATACTATTTGGATTTGGATATACCAGAGGTGCAATTGTTCCACGCAAGGTTCAGTCTGAGTGAATTCAATGATTTATACTTGTGGAGAAATACAATAGTCCAGTGCTAACTGTTTTATGTGTATACAGTTTGACAGGTCCATATATACCGATCAAACTCCTCCCGTGTCAGGTACAAAATCCTATAAATCCAGCTGACTTAGTTAAATGCTGGAGAACAATCAAGCAGCTGAAAAGCCTGAGCCCACATGAACTACATGTAAGTTGCTGCATTGTGATCAGATTCAAATCTATGTTTCAGTCACTTATCTGTTCTTTCTCCTCTGTAGTCAGGCACCACATTTTTGTGCAGAGCCACCTTGAAAGGCATAGATTGCACCAAAGGTTGGTTTTATCAGTCATGCTTCCACTGCAAACGGTCAATCGGTGGGGATGGAATCAATTCCTCGTGCATCCAAGGTTGCCCAAAAAATCCTCCGCCTGTTCCACGGTAAGAACCTGAAACGCCCTGGCTACCATTCCCTTGCGGCTGCTCAATTCAGAGTTCCATATACAGAACCTTGCTATGTTTTCCTTCTGAAAGTTGTTAATCATGTTGATGTTATTGGTAAGCAAGGTACAAGCTGAATGCAATGATGGAAGATGCTACAGGCGCTATGGATGTCATGATTTTCGATGATCAGGCACGGGAGCTTGTTGGTGCTGCTGCAGAGGAGCTAGTTGGAGGGGTAACAGGTGAAAAGATTTCAGCTATTCTTTGTTCCCACCAGAGCCACGCCTTTGTAATTTCTGCTGCCAGCGGGTGCTTCGTTGTGGAGCACATCCTGGACGAGGATGAGCTGCAGGTCATTGGTTCAGCTCAGGTGGCTGCAGGAGGTGACCCTCTCCTGTCGGAGGAAGAAGGCTCTTCTGTAACCTACGACTCCAGTCCCGTAAAAAATGTTAAGAAGGTAGAAGATAATATATCCCTTTGTTTTTCTTTATTCCTTTTAGAAATCAAAATGACATGCGGATGTAAAGTGATGTGAAGAAGAAAGTTGCATCATAGTATTTTCTGTGAGTGGGTTGACCTCCAGAAAAACTCAGATCTGGCTGATCAAGTTGGTTTTTAATTTGCCCATTGATGTTAGGAGAAGATGGTGGTTAAAGAAGAGGATGAGGCAGGTGGTTATGAATTGGCACAGGACGTGGGCTCCCCTGCATCCTTCAGCTCCCGTTCACCAGTGAAAAAGGTAGAATATGAGACTCCTTTATTCTTCTATTTCCTTTTGAAACTAAATATCACCCGATTCAATGATGTATAAGGTCGCATTTGATTTTGGAAAACTGGATTGAACTCATGAAAAACAACTAATCGGGTGACCAATTATTTTTTCCCTGATTGACATCAGGAGAAGATGGCGATTAAAGAAGAGAGGGAGCCAAAAAGGCAGAAGATAAGCAAAGGCAATGAAGCTGAGCAGACAGATGCAGAATGACCCCCTTTCTGCAGTCATCAACAGCATATCGCCGCAGAAGAATCAGACGGTACATTGTCAGTCAGATCGTCGAAGTACAACGCATCTGCCGTAGTCATAGAAGTATCCTTTGTGAATTTAGAACTGTTCTACCATGTACATATTCCTTGCCATGCCAATCTAGAACCTGGACTGTGAAAAGCACTGCTAGTCTGTCAGAAATTGCAGTGCTGGAGCTGGATCAGTCCTTTTGTCGCATGGTTCAGTGTAAATCTTGTTGCTAATCGCGTGCCATCTTATCAAAGTCACGTTAATTGTCTAATGCTCGTAGTTTGAAACTATGGACTGTGAAGCTCCTTTTTTTGGAGAGGAACTGATACTGTGATGCATGTGTATTTTTTCCGAACGATGCTGTGATGCTATGTGTTGTAAACTTGTAACATCTGTTTGCACATAATGATTTTTAGGAATCAGCGCTGCTTCTCACACAAGTCGTTTAATAAAACGGAAGACGCCAATTTTACCTCCTGCAACTATCGAATGATCTGTCTCTTTGAACTGTGTAATAGATATAGGAGAATCTGACTCGTGTTACTATTACTTTTAGATTGATGTTGCTATTGTGTAAAATTTGTTCTGTTTACGCCACTCTGTATTTTTTTTGTTGTGGCATGGTTGAACAGATTTGTAGTTTCGGGTGGCATGAACGCTAACGCTGGTGGCGTAAATGGAACAATTTTGCGCAATAGTAAGCCCCGAGCTGGGTGCGTTCTCTAACCACTGGAGGCCCTTTCACGTCGGGCCATAAGTTACCCAGCACAAATATAGTGGATGTAACAACCATTCTCTACTTAATCTCAAAAAAAAAAACAACCATTCTCTACTAGTGTGGAATCATATGTTATTTAGTCAAGCAATTTCCAAGGCACCGTATCATCAATCCGAGACCGAGAGCTGAGCCATGAGCCGGCACAGGACGACTGCACGTCGTGGTATGAGACGTGGACTAGAGACGAGCAATACTTGACTAAGCGGACGGTATGTCGGTATAAAGGCACAAGGCAAAGAGGTGCTTGTCCCGGCCATCCTCATATATCTACTGCATGGCCACTTGGCCCAAAAAAAATACAACCCTAGGAAATGCTAGACAAATTAATCTTGAAGCAAAATGACTTTAGAGCATTTCCAAAATTGGCTAAAAATAAAGTCCTAAAATACTAGTTTTATGACCTTACAAAAAGATATTATGAGAAAAAAAATACCCTACCAACCAACCATTTCCAAACAATTAGACCCAAAAGAAGCCTAGTCATCAATTATGGGCTGTTTCTTGGTTTTTTTTTTCTAGTGAACAGTAAATCGTGATTTTTTTTGTCCGCCTTTTTCTCCCATGGGATATTGGGAGCCAGAAGAGGAGGGTAAATTTGGCTCAGAATGAAGTCAGGATTGGACATGCGGAAAAAATTAGAACGGCACGTTGGAGCATTATTTTTTATTTTATGCTTAAAACTGATTATTGAGAGTGTTTATTTGATACTCTTAGAGCAACTCCAGCAATAGACCCCAAATCAGGCCCTCTAACTACTAAGTGGGGGATGCCTCTATTTTTTAAGGGCCAATTGATTCCAACTCCAGCAATAGTCTCTAAGAATGAAGGCCTCCCTAGAGACCCCCCAGGAATGGAGGGTGAGGGGATAAATTTAGAGGCCTTCCCAAAATAGGGGGTCAAGTAGAGGGCCTGTTGGAGTGTATTTTTTTTGTTTGGCCCTCAAAATTTGGGTTGGGGGCTTGTTTAGAGGGTCTTCTGGAGTTGCTCACAGTCTAACATACACATGCATCTAGGTAATTGTGCATGTGCGATTGGACTTGTAGTCCAATGGTAGGACGGTCCAGTGGGACGCTACCCACCAGGGTTCAAATCCTGGTGCTCGCACCTTTTCCTGGGGACTTCGGGAATCTCCAGATCCGCCGGTGCTCTGCTCAGTCCTTCGAAGGTGCTCATAGGAGTAGGGTTTGCGTCCGTGTATTCATAGGGGTGAGTTGTTCGTGCGTGTGTGAGCGTCTGCGTTGTACTGTGTAATTAAAAAAAAAGGTAATTGTGCATGCGCATGCAAATAAGTATGGGGACCCACATCTAATTAACCGTGCATGCATAATTTTAGGGATTCTACCTCAATTAAATGAGTAGTACTATGTATAATTTTAAGGAAACCATCTCCATCAGTTGGCATACTACCCTAGGATTGATTTTTTTTTTTATTGAGGGAGTATAACATACGAAAATTTGTCTGGGGTCTGGGTTCTCTGTTCCGTTCTGTGTTCTGCTGCAGCTTAGGGTTAGGGATGAGGACAAGCTTGAGCCGCCAGGTCAAAATGGGTTCATCACAGGGTGGGTTCACCCCATTGTCTCGGCTAATCCCTGGAAATCACAGATTCACCACAGTCCGGGTGCGTATCTCCAGGATTTGGGTCGCCTCCAATCCAAAAAATAATGACCAGGTTTTTGGCCTCGACAGCCTTCTGATCGACGACGAGGTGATTCAATCCATTCCCCGACTGAACTTCCGTAGTCCATGCCACACTGATTGTTGACAAAGTAAAATTTTTCTCATGGTTCTCGACACATTTATTTTTGGTTTCTTTTCCCCCTAATGATCTGTAGGGTGTAACGATGCAAGCGCGAGCAGTACCCAGCTTCATGAAGCGGTTCAAACACCAGCTAGTTGAAGGGAAGGTTTACGCCTTGTCAAATTTTATTGTATGCCGAAAAATGCAGAGCTACATGGCCTGTAGGAATGACCTAATGATTTACATGGGGGAGCAGACAGTTGTGAATGAGATAAGCGACGATACAAGTTCTCCAATATCTCTCCATAGTTTCGAGTTTGCTGATTTTGGCGATGTTCCTTCCAGGGACAAAGACAGGAGCGTCTTTACAGGTAGATGTTTTGGAGGAACTGATAGTATTATTGCAATCTACTACTACGTATCATTGTTGCCTGCACATGTCTGAATTGACCCTTTTACTTGCTTGCTGGCAGATGTCATTGGCCAGATAGTATCCATTGAGGAAGAGGGGCAGACTTGGAAGTGGGATGCTATGCGTAACATATCCTTTCGCAATGTACATTTGCGCGATTTGAGGTGATGACTTACTAATCTTCCTTCCAAATCATAATTTTCATTTTTGGCAGTACCTTACTTTATGCATTACCATTTTCAGGGGAAGGCAACAGAGAGTTGCGCTGTATGGGGATCTCGGTCGTAATTTCGATGCAGAGCAGGTTATCAAGCAAGGACGAGAAGTCCCAATTGTTGCTGTCTTTGCAGGAATGCTTGTTGAACTGTACACTGGTCTGATCTACACTCTCAGCTATTTGTTCACCTGCATTGTGTCCTCCTGTCTTAGTTTCCAGATCTTATCTCACCATCATGCTATTTAGGCATAGGATTTACAGTTCGCTCAGCTTCAGCTTCAAAGTACTACCTGGATTTGGATATACCAGAGGTGCAAGAGTTCCGCGCAAGGTGTGGAACCTTGGACTGATTTAACTCAATGATTTATACTTGAGCAGAAATACCAATCAAGGATACATTAGCCCAGGGTTAACTGTTGTGTGTGTATGCAGTTTGGCAGGTCCGTGTAAACCAATTGGTAGCCTCCCGTGTCAGCTACAAAACCCTGTGAATCCATCTGAGTTGGGTAATAGTTGGCGAACAATCAAACAGCTAACAAGCTTGAATCCACATGAATTACAGGTAAATTGGTGCCCTTTGATCAGATTCAAAGCTTATTTCGCTCACTTATCTGTCCCCTTTTTCTGTATATAGCATAGCACCTGGTTTTTGTGCAGAGCCACCTTGGAGGGCATAGACTTGACTAAAGGTTGGTCCTACCTGTCATGCTTCCACTGCAAGCAGTCGATCCGTCGAGATGGTACCAAATACTTTTGCCCCCGAGGTTGTCCGAATAACGAGTTACCTGTTGAACGGTGAGAATCTGAAAGACTCCTGTGACCTTTCCCTCATAAGGCTGCTCAATTCATAGTTCTCTTAAGTACATCATGTCTTATTCTCATTTTATAAGTTCTTACCATGTTGATGTTGCTGAGCAAGGTACAAGCTGGATGCATTGATGGAAGACAAAACGGGTGTTATGAACGTCATGATCTTTGATGAACCAGCACAAGAGCTCATCGGTGTGACAGCAGAGGAGCTCGTTGAGGAGGCCACGGGTGAGGAAGTTTCAGCTGTCGTCAGTTCACAACAGAGACACCCTTTTGTAGTGACCCATGACAACGGGTGCTTCGTGGTGAAGTGCATCCTGAACGAGGAGGCGCTGCAGAAGCTGTTTTGTGGTTCAGTTCACATGGAAGCAGGAGGTGATGGTGATTGGTCACAGGATGTGGGTTCTTGTGCATCCTACAGCCCCCGCCCACAAGCTGAGGTAGAATATGATGTTCATTTTCTTTTTTTACCATTTTGAAACGCTGTGACACCTGACATGCAATTTACATGAGCAAAGTGATCTAAAGAAGAAACTTGCATCCAATTTTCTGAAACTGGGTTGACCTATAGAAAAGCTCTTAGCTTGCTAGTCAAGTTGGTTACTAATTTTGCTCATTGGTGTTAGAGCATCTCCAAGAGTGTAAATTGCATGTCGGTGTAAATTCCAAGAGTGTAAATTGCATGTCGGTGTTAGAGCATCTCCAATTATATATTAATTTTCTATTAATTTTCTGATTTATTATATATTTTTAATAGGTATATCATTAATAACTGAATGAGCTCATTGGTGTTAGAGCATCTCCGTCCTTTTTCTCCGCGGGGTATTGGGAGCTCGGAGAGGAGACTAAATTTGGCTCAAAATAGAGTCAGTATTGGGCACGTGGAAAAAGTTGGGAATAGAATTAGGCACTGTTGGAGCCTTGCTTTTTAGTTTTATGCCTAAAATTAATTATTGGGAGTGTTTATTGGGTACTCTTGGAGATGCTCCTAGGAGAAGATGGTGATTAAAGAAGAGAGGGAAGGAGGAGGTGGTGGTGAGTTGACACAGGATAAGGGCTCCTCTTCATCCTACATCCCCAGTCAGTTTACAAAGGTTAAGAAGGTATAATATGATATCTCTTGTTTTTTTATTTCCTTCTGAAATGAAATGACACACAGTTTAAAGGATGTAATGCGATCTTTAGAAGAAAGTTGCATCCAATTTTATGAAAGTGGATTGCACTCAAGAAAAAAAACACGAGTTTGCTGATCAAGTTGGTTTCTAATATGCCCATTGATGTTAGGAGGAGGTGTCCATTAAAGAAGAGAGGGAGCCAAAGAGACACATGACTTCCAGAGGCAATGAAGCCCACTAGCTGAGCAGACAGATTCAGAATGACCCCTTTTCTCCAGCTAACTTATCATCAAATAGCTCTCTGCGGTAGTCATAGTATAATCTTATGGAATCATACCTGCTTTACCCTGTAAATATTCCTCCCAATACCTATCTGAACACTAATGTAGCACCATCTCCTGCAAGCAGCACGGCTAGCCTGCCAGAAACTGCAAAGCCGGAGCCGGAGCAGTCCTTCCGTCACATGATTTAGTGTAAATCCTATTGATATCATATCAAAGTCACGTTAATTATCTATCTTGTGCTGGTAGTCTTGAGTCTCACTCTGAGCTGAAGCATCTTTCTGGGGAGGGGTATGAGTGTATGACAGTATGTGTAAGCATGAGCACGATGCATATGCTTGTAATCTCAGCCTTGTGGGCTTTTGAGCATCTGCTTAGGTGGTCCAAGTCGAATGGTTCCCCGGCCCAAAATAGTTATTTTAGGACACCCGGCGGCCCAATAGAGTTGTTCTGGTGGGCCGTAGGAAGCAAATCGTGTTCCCTTGTTCTGAGTGAAACGGAGAATTCTTAGTTTTCTCAGGCTACTCTGCTCTGATCAGTGCTAATCGCGTAGTCGCGTGCAGTTACGCTGCTGAACCATTAGCACCGCGCCACCTCTCTCTCTCCTCATGATCTCATCTCTGTAGCTTGTGCAACCTTTTTCCCTTCCTCGAGAATCTTTGCCGCAGCGACACTGACGAGTGAAGTGATATGCTTTGGAGCTCTGGTTTTCTGCAGAAACTGTGGGCGGCCTCCATTGGTCCATGGTTTCCTGCCGCGCGCTGCCCTATCCATTTTTCGCATTGAAAACTCGGAACAACTCGCACAATGATATATATCATATCGATGAGCCCGTGACGTGGCAAATTGGAGGAAAATAGTCAAGCTGGAGATATATACATATTTATATAACAAATTAAATAAACAAAAAGGACAAAAGAAAGAAAAATCAACGCAGGAACTCCTTATAGCAATACAGCTCATGCTGCTCTACGGTGCATTTTGATGGCCAACATCCTTGGCCTGTCGGGTCCATTGCGATCCACGTCACCAATACTAATACTAATAATATCGAAAAGCGGGTTTAGGATTAGGGTTCCTCACACAACCATTTTTTCCCAACTAATTTTCGTCTGAAAAACCTAATCTCTTCGATGTTACGTATTCAGAATGCTTGCCATGTCTCACCGAACAAATTAACTGCAAATGCAAAACTAAGAGGCACAAATCAAAATGCACATTGAACTTAATTTGTTTTTTTTCTGATAGCGCTTGTCCAATTTAAAACAATGAGTTCAAATGCACGTGGTCGAAACCATACACGAATTCGGAATTCGAGTCGGATTTGTGCCGGGCCCTGCGAAATTTCTTTCTTCTTCTTAAACAAAAAAGACCTAGAAGTAAGCATCATGGGCAATTGGGCAGAAGAAGAGCTAAGAGAGAGAAACGTGAGGAGGAGGTGGAAGGCACACCGCGCCCACCCTCGCAGCTTCGAATTCCGCCCCCGTCCCCTCTTCGGCCTCCCTCGGTCGGCGCCGCAACCCGCGAGGCGCGTTCACACCGGCGAACCCTAGGCCCCCCCGCCCCTTATCCGGACGGGGATGCAGACGGAGGCGCGCGTGGGCGTCGTCGTCGACGGCGGCCGCGCCGCCGTCGGCCGGCGGCAGGAGCAGCGCCACATCGGCACGGCGGCGCACCTCGCCGCCGGCGGGTTCGCGGGCGCCGTCAGCAAGTCGTGCACCGCCCCGCTCGCGCGGCTCACCATCCTCTTCCAGGTAAACCCACCTCTTTGTTTCCTCTGATTTTGTTTGACGTTTTTATGCTGAGCTGTGGTGGTGGTACGGATTGGAATCGACGAGCGGCGGGGTGGGGATTGCGGGGGGCATACACAGCAGAAGAAAGAGGCGTCCTTCGCTGCGTCATGGGATTTTTTTTTTTGGTTCCTCTGACAGGGGAATCAGCTATGGGTGTTAATGTTCTTTCCCTGTTTTTAAGTCTAACTGATTGGCAATCTCAAAAAAAAAAGTCTAACTGATTGGCGGACACTAGCAGGCAGCAGCCACACTGAGCTAATTAAGGAGGATATGTGGTATGCTTGTTTGCTTTCAGTTGATTCTGTAGTGTTTTGATGGCTGTTTAGTAGGGGATTCTCTCCCTTTTCTGTGGCTTGGCTTCGTTACCACCTTATCGGTGGGCGAAAGCAATACCATCTGTTGTTTTGAGATTCTATGTGCTCTAAAAGGGAATGGAGTAGCAACTTAACTGATGTGATACCGACCGGGAAGACTGTCTTCTTTTCTGGATATATATATTGTTCTTGTTCCCTTTCGATATATGATTCTTGAAAGGAATCGGATGCTAATAATAAAGGATGAGAGCATTTTTACTCTTTCTAGCTGTTAGTTTTGCACAAGTGCAATTGCTAGATTATTAATTAGTATTTGTAGGGTATAGCTTCTTGAGAAAAGAGATAGTGGATTAAAACATTTGTCTAAATTCATTTTTCATCTCATACTAGTTAGAAGGCTTATCGAAATCCGGATGCTCATGTGGCGCTTAGAATAAATGCCTTTGTTTATGCATGTATAAGTATATCGGCATTTCAGAACATTGCATTTTGCTCTGTTATAGGATTTCTGGTTTGTCACTGATAGTTAACAACAACAACAACAACAACAACAACATAGCCTTTAGTCCCAAGCAAGTTGGGGTAGGCTAGAGGTGAAACCCAAAAACAGAAATGTGTAAGAAAGTTGGTTAGGCAAGTTGGTTTGTCACTGATAGTTAACAACAACAACAACAACATAGCCTTTAGTCCCAAGCAAGTTGGGGTAGGCTAGAGGTGAAACCCAAAAACAGAAATGTGTAAGAAAGTTGGTTAGGCAAGTTGGTTTGTCACTGATAGTTAACAAGAACTCTCATAATGTGTAAGCTAAAAGAAACATTAGGTTTCTCATGTGTTAGTAGCTAGTGAGTTTGCAAGTTATGATTGTGATGTGCATATCATGAATGCTATAAGCAAGCATGTTACAAGACATTCCTTTAGAGCGCATATGAATACTTCATTTCCTACTAGAATTGTGCTAAAAAATGTCTAGAGGTAGTTTCTATGTTCTACATCCTGATTGACACGCATATTATTTCCATCTATCAAATATGGAATCTCAACTCACTTTGTAGCTGGATGCAGTATATAATCTGGCCAGCTGCACGTTAATAACATCATGTTGTATCAGTTGCAGTTTTGCATTTACTGCCCTCTGCGTAACTGTGGTCCATTCTGGTGCTTAATGACTGTCCTGAACTCTTAATTCGTGCTTGAAAATATTCAACTCCTGTCAGTGTTACTAGTTGATGCTCTGTACATGTCTAATCTTGGATTGATCCATAAGACCATAAGAAATAGTCAACACCTTTTTTGACCTTAAGATTTCTTAAACGAGCTTGTGACATACTGATTCGATAGGTGGCGGGTATGCATTCAGATGTTGCAGCTCTAAAGAAGTATAGTATATGGCATGAGGCTTCACGAATTGTTCGAGAAGAAGGCTTTCGAGCCTTTTGGAAAGGAAACCTAGTGACAATTGTACATCGCTTACCTTATTCTGCCATCAGCTTCTATTCATATGACCGCTACAAAAATGTAAGCACCAAGATTCTGTGCTTTAAAACTTAATAAAACATTACCTTTGGCATTATATTATTTTAGTGAGCTAATTTGAAATAAGTATTTCAGCTTCTCCAAATGGTTCCTGGCTTGGATAGAGACTCAAATAATATTGGTGTTGTACGTTTGCTTGGTGGTGGTTTGGCGGGAATAACAGCTGCATCTGTAACATACCCATTGGATGTTGTCCGGACTCGTTTGGCAACACAGGTAATATTTTTGCTTTTCGTGAATAAAACATAGCAACGGGTCAATTTTGTATCCTCCTTCAAGCATGGTGTTGCTTTATGTACCAAAGCTCTATGTTATTCCTTTCGTCTGAATTTCTGCAGAAAACTACTAGGTATTACAAGGGCATCTTCCATTCGGTGTCTACAATTTGTAGAGACGAGGGTGTCAAAGGATTGTACAAAGGCATTGGGGCTACATTATTGGTAGGCCATGAACCTTTTACTGTTATATTGCCATTTTTAAGTTGGGTTGCAAGTAATTTTTAGCAATTACAGGGAGTTGGACCTAGTATAGCAATCAGCTTTTCTGTATATGAATCACTGAGGTCCCATTGGCAAATGGAAAGGTGCTCACCACTGTTACTCTTTATTTGATATTATAACAATCTCTTGAATTGTTGTTCTAAATTCTAACTGATGGCTATGGACTTCTGTGCATCAGGCCCCATGACTCTACTGCTGTTGTTAGCTTGTTTTCTGGGAGTCTATCTGGCATTGCATCATCTACAGGTAAGTCTATCTGTCCAAAATTCTCCTTTAATTGTTGATTTTTCTTGACTAAATAAACAAAACCATGACACACATTGCAGTATTTAGTAACTTGCACAGTAAGTATGGCTAGCTGTACTCTTGTTGTGTTTTTACTTTTTATAGGCAGCAGATAAACAGACATAAATTTATCCATTTGCATTACTAAATTGTATATCAACGTCATAAAAGTAATGATTTTCAACAATTTGGATGTTAAATGTCACATTCATTATTTGCAGCCACATTTCCTCTTGATCTTGTAAAACGGCGGATGCAACTACAAGGAGCAGCTGGGACAGCTTCTGCCCACAAATCAACCATAACTGGAACTATTCGTGAGATTTTGCAGAGGGAAGGCCCTCGTGGGTTTTACAGAGGTATCGCCCCTGAGTACCTCAAGGTTGTTCCTAGTGTCGGAATTGCTTTCATGACATACGAGACATTGAAGAGCTTGCTCTCCAGCATGGACACGGATGATGAGAGCTGAGGTTTTACATTTTACAAAGAGGTTAAACTTCAGTGAGATTTTAGCCATAGGTTACTGTCAGAAACACAGTGGTTGCATGACCCGGCAGTGTGGCAGTTTTGTAGTTGTTGGTAGGATAAAGCTTACCTGAGATGTGTACAAATAAACTTTTAGTCTTATGTTGTACCATAGGCTAAGAAGAGGAAATGAGCACTTCTTTGGCTTCATCAGAGCATTATGCTCCAGTTTTGTGTCATGAAATGTAATGCCCTTGCAAGAAGGAAAAGAAAAGCGATGGTCAAATGATTTTACAGATTCTGTTTTTTGTTTGCAGCTAATGTGTCAAAAGTGATTTATGCATCGTCGTCACCATGAGAAAGCCATGTCATCATGTGTAGGGTATTTTTGAAACTTTGGACCTAGATGATACAGTTTAGCAAGTTCAGGGACTCAAATATGCATTTTAACAGTTCGGGAACCTAAATGACATCCCTGGACAAGTTTAGGGACCGCGGGTGTATTCCACTCTTTGCACTAGGTAGCAAAATCACTTCCAACATGTTATGGTAATCTTCTAGGAAATGTAATTTCTACAGGAAGACTTCATAAGAACGTGCGACTGAGATTTGGTCGAAACATTTGTGGTACAGGGTGATTAATGTATTTCTATAGTTATATACTGATTTGTTTAGAGCTCAAGACTATCTTCAGTGAATTCAAAGCTGATCAATGTAACAAATTGTTGATAAACTATTATCATCAATGATTTGTTGTACTTAAAGAAAAAAGTGGTACGGCACTAGGTAGTCTTGAGCTCATTTCCTCTAGTGCAAAGAGTGGAATACACCCGCGGTCCCTAAACTTGTTACATTTCTAGGAAATGTAATTTCTACAGGAAGACTTCATAAGAACGTGCGACTGAGATTTGGTCGAAACATTTGCGGTACAGGGTGATTAATGTATTTCTATAGTTATATACTGATTTGTTTAGAGCTCAAGACTATCTTCAGTGAATTCAAAGCTGATCAATGTAACAAATTGTTGATAAACTATTATCATCAATGATTTGTTGTACTTAAAGAAAAAAAGTGGTACGGCACAGCGGACTGGGCTACTCGGAGATCAGAATGTGTTTGGCAGTACTCTACATTCCCGATACCTCCTAAAACTTATCATCATCATATCCGAGAGCTATGATGCTAGCCAATCAATTCAAATTTATGCAGGAACGGAATTGGATGAAACTACAAACACATGTTCAAATGTATGCAAGAATGGAATTGGATGAAACTACAAACACACAGGGATTTGGAATAGAGCTATGGGAGACCTTTATATAGGCCGAAGCAGAGGGATGTCACTGAGTGAGTTGTGAATGAATTGAGGATGGCCATGAGCTGATTGATTCATATGACTGCATTTAAACTCTTGAAGTTGTTGTGTGTTCTGCGTCAACAACTCAACATTCACACGCACCACTCCTTTAAACCATGCAAATCTAGAATAGAACCGAAGTACACATAGAGGTAAATGCACACATAATTCTGCTGCTATACATATGTGTGTAGTTGGTTGGTATATAGTACTCCAAAAAAGAATAAATGAAAGTGAGTAAATGCTCAATCACTTCTGGGACAACTGAAGATGAAGAGGCTACGAGTACAAGATATTGAAGAACTTGCTGGTCATCATCCAGCATTCAAACGGTTTGCGAGATTATGTGTCTCATTCAGCAAAGCGGGTGAACCTGCTCTCCGTGCTGAAAGGCTAACATGTTACATGTGATGAACTGCAAAGAGATCGATATGTCTAAATTGAAGGCCAATTGCTGATCTTATCATCTTTTCTATTGAAATGAACTTTCTCCACTGATTTGAACACTGTTGCAAGTGATTACCATCGTTCATTCCTTTGCATAATTTATTGAATAAGAAACCTGCGTTGCACAGATTTGACGCGCTCAACAGCATTCCCCCCTTGCTCATCTGACAGTCGTAGAAAAGACAGACCTGATGAACGCGATATGTGCTACGTGGCCGAAGGGTAAATCTTGTTACCTGGACTGGCGGAATAGCCGAACAGGTGGTCCACGTAGGCGTCTTGTTGTGACCATGGCTGACGACTACACGAAGCGACCGGTCAGAAGGTTCTCAAGCCCAGCATCCAAATCAGCAATCTGATCGACCTCGAGCTACGGACACGTTACTTATGGACATGCTAATTTGTAACTTCCCCGTACCTTCCAAGCCTAATAATATACTAACTTCATCAATCATCATCATATACCGATGAACAGAATTCAAACGAACAAATTCCTTCATACATGCTCAAGAGTTGAGAGATTGTATACGCCCCCTGAAAATGTGAACCTAGCTAGGAAATGAGCTTGTGGAAATGGGAACATGGTGGAGAAGATTGGTGTGAAGTTTATATAGGCTAAAATGGAGTGAATGCACAGAACCTGAATTAACATGTGCCTGGTGCAATTACTTTTCTCACAAAATAGATGATACCCTGAATTTATACAGTATATTAATGTCTATGCGGGCAAGTGCCTCGTATATGGTACTCATCCATTGGTATTTTTTCTATGTATATCAATTTCTTCTTTGCACAATAACTCGTAAATGAAACTTGTTATTTGTTCTTTGTATATTGCGCACAAAGTGATGCACTCGTTTTTCTCCTCTATTTGTATAGACCTGATACACTACTGACAAACCTAACATGTTAGACGTGCATGAACTGCAAAGAGATCGATAGGTCTAAACTGAAGGCCAATTATCTCACTCATCGTTTTCTGTTGAAAGGAGCCTTTTCTTAATTTATTTTTTTGAAAAAAAAATCAGCACTAGTTTTTCCCCAATGGTGTAAGCGCCAACTGCATTGGCTCTGGGCCACTCCCCGACTGTTTTTTTTTTTTGCTCAGAACTAGTTGACTGATTTGAGTGATTAACACAGTTCACTTCCTTTGCTTAACTTATTGCATTTGAAACCTGCGTTGCGCAAATTCCACGGACTTGAAAGTACTTCCCCTTGCTCATCAGTTAGACAGAGTCGTAGAAGGACAAGGTTTTAAATCTCCCGCCATAGCCTCGCTATAGCCCGCCATAGCCTCGTTATAGCCCGCTATAGCCTTTTGAGACCGAAAACCGCTATTTAAAATCATGTACAATTTAGCCGCTAAAAACCGCTATAGCCTCATTTAGCCCGCTATTAGCTTTTTTTTTATCCCAACCGCTAAATCCTTAGCCCGTTATTTAAAACCATGAGAAGGACCGACCTGATGAAGGCCATACGCCGTGCTGCCTGACTGACGTCTTGTTATTATTACCGTGGAGGCGTGGTCTGGCCGGCCGCTTCAGGAAATGGTGGACTGAGCAGAGAGCAGGTCTACACGGTCGTCTTGGGTGTGAGTGTGTGACCATGGCTGAGTGCTACCCGGAGGCCAGCAAATCATCATTTCCAGCCCAGTGCCCAAACCGGTCACCTGATTGACCTCGAGCTACAAGCATGTTATCTATGAACATGCTAATTTGTAACTTCCCATTACCTTCCAAGCCTAATATACTAAATTCATCAGTCATCATCATATACCGATGAGCAGAAATCAAACGAACCAATTCCGTCCTATATACATGCTCAAGAGTCAAGAGACTGCATACACGCCGCCTGTAAATGTAAAACATGGAGGAGAACATTAGTGTGAAGTTTATATAGGCTAAAATGGAGTGAAGGCACAGAACCTGGATCACCATGTGCCTGGTGCAATTACCATGGACCTACTTTTCTCACAAAAAAAGACGATACGCTGAATTTAAATGTATATTAATGACTATGCGGGCAAGTGCCTGCTCTTCGTATATGGTCCTCATCCATTGGTATTTTCTATGTATATTAATTTATTCTTTGCACAATTGCAATGACTCGTAAATGAAACTTGTTATTTCTTCTTTGTATATTGCGCAAAAAGTGATGCACTCGTTGTACCAATTTTCTCCATACGGCTGGACATTTCTTCGCTATGTGGATAGACCTAATGCACTACTGACGAACCTATTGCAGCACTGAAGACATGTACCTAAGCCATCTGGGAGACCATAGCTACGGAATGATTTGAGTTTGGTCTGTGCTCTGTTCCATTGTCATCACAGGGGGTTCCAATACTGTGGACGGTGTGATCGGGCGCTGTGTGCTTCCCGAAAATTGTTCTCGTAGATGGAAGGAGGACTTGCGAACTGGAGCACTGAATGGGTCTTCCCGAAAATTGATCGTTGTACTAACATATTCAGACTTGTTGACTTGCGAACTGGAGCACTGAATGGGTCTTGCTCCCAAAATTGTTGGTGCTAGTCAAGTGCTCTAATCACTAGACTAGAGGCTCTTTCACCATCTCAAACATTTTGAACTCTGCTTTCAGCCCTTTGTAGAAAAAATTAGCCTAGCCAGCTAGATGGCTATCTTTTCATACTCTATTTACTGGTTCAAGAGCCGATAGGTCTCTTAAGAAAATTCAGCTAAACAAATTAGACGTCCCCTGAGGGTATCACAAAGATATTGGAAGCCGGTTCTTACTCCTTTGCACCATCAATTGTTTAGAGGTTGAAACGAATTGGCAGTATATTAAAAATTGTACACTATACTCGGCCTTAAGGAAGATGTACCCTCTTTTCGTTGGAAGAGCGATACTGATCTCTCTGATTGTATAGTTGGGTATCCCCAAATTTGTGAATGTGACGCAGTATCATATCTTGCTCTAAGAGTTTCATGCCTATTATGGCATGTTCATTTGCCCTTCAGGTTCCACTTCTTGGGGTTCAAGTTGACGCAACTGAGCCGCTACTGCTTGTTGTTTTTGCCTTTGCTGAAGCGCGAGGGAAGCATCAAAAGAATCTCAGACAGCAATGCGTATTTGTTGGCCTGGTTGGTGGGTTACTGGGTTTTGTGTAAGCGTAGGGGCTTAGTACTTTCTCATGGACTGCAGAGGCATGACTGCAGACATTAGCAACGTGCTTTGAAATCTTCTTGTTTTGTGCAAGTGATCGAGACCAGTTTGATCTCGCCTAAGCTTTGCACCGCAAGCGCACGGTCTACCGCATCAATTTTTTCTGTGAACTCAACATTCCCGATACCTCCGAAGCCTAGAGCATCTCCAAGAGAGTCGGTAAACTAGGTTGCTATACCTAAAAACTACCTCGGGACCTAAAAACAGCCAAAAAACGAGCTCCAACAGAGGACCTATATGAGTTGCTATTTTAGGTCCGGACCTAAAATCCACCCATAAGGACCCAAATATACCAACCCAAATCCAAGTAGCTATTTCTTCCATCCGCGCGTGGGAGGCCCAACTGTGTCCGTCCTTTCTTCCCCCCGCTTCTTCTTCCGCTCCCACACCGCTCGCTCCAACTCCATCGCCGCCCTCCCTACCTCCTCTCGAGCGACGCGGCCACCCTTCCCGCCTCCTTCTCGAAGAACGCGGCGCCGCGCACGCCGTGTTGGGATCCACGAGGAGGAGGGACGCACGTTGTCGTCGTCGATTCGCGGGAGGAGGAGGGCGGAACGGAGGTGAGGGAGGAAGCTGGCGCTCCCACCGCAACCTCCCTTGGACGGCTGCGGATTCCTCGCCGCCACCAAAGATCCACCGCCGCCGCGCTGATCTCCTCCTCCGGTGAACCTCCGGCGCCGTTCTTCGCGCCGTCGCGTGTTCCCGCATGTCCTCTACCTCTGCCGACTCTCGCCCGCTCCCCTCTCGCCTCATGTAGCCCCGCCACCATTCGCGTCGTCTGCCGCCGCCGGAGCTCGTGGAGCGTCGCCGTCACCACTCCTCCTCGCCACCGACGACCTCAAGTGATCTTGCCAGCCTCGGGAACACCTCGTGCACCACTTCCCGCTGCAGCTCCGCCCTCACCGTCGCTGGCGCAACTCCACCACCGCTGCCCGTCACGCCGCCGGTCCTGCACGTCGCGTCTAGCGTGGCTTATCGAAAGTGAAGCTCCTTTGAGAATAAATTATAGGTACCCAGTTTAGCAACACTGTTGGAGAAGACAGATTTGTGGTACCTATAATTTTCTCTCTCCTGGACCTAAAATCAGTTTTATGATCTCGCCTAAGCTTTGCACCGCAAGCGCACGGTCTACCGCATCAATTTTTTCTGTGAACTCAACATTCCCGATACCTCCGAAGCCTAGAGCATCTCCAAGAGAGTCGGTAAACTAGGTTGCTATACCTAAAAACTACCTCGGGACCTAAAAACAGCCAAAAAACGAGCTCCAACAGAGGACCTATATGAGTTGCTATTTTAGGTCCGGACCTAAAATCCACCCATAAGGACCCAAATATACCAACCCAAATCCAAGTAGCTATTTCTTCCATCCGCGCGTGGGAGGCCCAACTGTGTCCGTCCTTTCTTCCCCCCGCTTCTTCTTCCGCTCCCACACCGCTCGCTCCAACTCCATCGCCGCCCTCCCTACCTCCTCTCGAGCGACGCGGCCACCCTTCCCGCCTCCTTCTCGAAGAACGCGGCGCCGCGCACGCCGTGTTGGGATCCACGAGGAGGAGGGACGCACGTTGTCGTCGTCGATTCGCGGGAGGAGGAGGGCGGAACGGAGGTGAGGGAGGAAGCTGGCGCTCCCACCGCAACCTCCCTTGGACGGCTGCGGATTCCTCGCCGCCACCAAAGATCCACCGCCGCCGCGCTGATCTCCTCCTCCGGTGAACCTCCGGCGCCGTTCTTCGCGCCGTCGCGTGTTCCCGCATGTCCTCTACCTCTGCCGACTCTCGCCCGCTCCCCTCTCGCCTCATGTAGCCCCGCCACCATTCGCGTCGTCTGCCGCCGCCGGAGCTCGTGGAGCGTCGCCGTCACCACTCCTCCTCGCCACCGACGACCTCAAGTGATCTTGCCAGCCTCGGGAACACCTCGTGCACCACTTCCCGCTGCAGCTCCGCCCTCACCGTCGCTGGCGCAACTCCACCACCGCTGCCCGTCACGCCGCCGGTCCTGCACGTCGCGTCTAGCGTGGCTTATCGAAAGTGAAGCTCCTTTGAGAATAAATTATAGGTACCCAGTTTAGCAACACTGTTGGAGAAGACAGATTTGTGGTACCTATAATTTTCTCTCTCCTGGACCTAAAATCAGTTTTAAGTCCTCAATTTTACCAACTCTGTTGGAGATGCTCATAATCATACCCAAGAACTACGATGAAAGGCAATGATAATAATTCACATCTATGCGACTATATGCAACACCTTTTTTTTTCCTCTGAGACCGTTCTTTGCAAGAATTAGATGGAGCTGCAAACATATAGTTATTTGGAGCAGAGAGATATGGGGGACCTTAGCTTATAGAGGCCGCAAAGGACTCACAACCATTGAGTTGTGAATGAGTTGAGGCTGCACTTAAACTCCTGAAGCTGTTCTGAGTTCTGGACTTCTGACATGATCAACTCAGCAGTCACATGCATTGCTTCAAAACCATGCTACTCTAGAGTCCATAGGAGAACCCCAAGTATCCATACAGGTATACTGCATAAATAATTATCCTGCGATAAGCATGTGTAGCTGTGTACTCCGGCCTCCGCGTGTGGTTGGTTTCTAGTACTAGAAAAAGAAGAAAATAAAACAAATAACGGCCCAGAGCCATGCATGGTTTGGTGATCGACAACTGATGAAAAGACTAGAGATATTGAACATCTTCGTATACATATGTCAAACACACATGGAGAGGTTATAAACATTACTCTCTATTGTATCACTCCTAGCTCGTACTGCAGTCTTGCAACATGAATAAACTGGCCGGTGCAAGCACAGATCCAACAGACACAACCAACGCTACAACTTAGCAAGCTGGGCTTGGAAGGCATCTGGAAGCTCAAGGTTAATCCGATAGTTTCTTATTATTTCACGGGATGTTCTGATCATTGATTTTGAAGCCTAGCTCTCTCTCACTTCTACGCTTCGACGATCCATGAAAAATATCAGGTCTAGAGGTGCATTCCGCTATGCATGCCTTGCGTGGACAGAAGGGAGCCCGGGCTCCATGTCTGGCCAACTCTTACACCTCTGTCTTCCAGGTGCAGAAATGCCTCAGGCTGCTTGAAGCAGCGAGATTCTAGCAGGGGACTGGAACGTGTGTGCCTCAAGCATGGCGGTGGCCACTCCATTACTTCTTGTTATCAACGATGATGTACAATGTTTCCTTGTCCAAAGTCTTGTAGTGGCAATGCATTGCAACTTTATCTGCCAGCTCATGGATGATGACGACTTTCATAATCCGCATATATATATATATACTCATGGATGTTGAGTTGTTGACCATGCAAGAACTGGTATAACCAAATGTTACTATATATATACTCATGTCAGTGTGATACTAAAGTAGAGTTCTCAGGGAGTAACCGGCAAGTAATAAAGGGCAGTAAAAGAAACTTGACCAATAATGCAACCATATATAAGAATATTTGTAATCTAAGCTGAAGGCCTGAGAGACACATCTTATTGTAGTAAAAGGTGACCGGAAGCTGAGAGTTATTCAGTAACTTGACAGATGACTTAATGAAAAATGAGCCTAGAAGAGGAGCCTGCTAGCGGTGCTTTGAAATTTGTTCGCCGGAGAACTATTTCTTGGAGTACTCGCCTGAGGTGATCGCTAGTTGGTATTTTTGGCCTCAATTAATCCTACATTCCTGTTACCTCCTAAGCCTATTGTGTATCATGATAATCACATAATGTTAATGTGTTCACATCTACCAAGTTGAATGGAATCAAGGAATGAAATTAGACAAGGACAAACAAAACTGGGATTTGGTAGCAGGGGTACTCGGCCTTATATAGTTGCCTCGATGGAGGACCCACACGTGCAACGAGCAACTACATGAGGATTTTCATGAGTTGATGCCCACATGACTTTGTTGACACTCAAAATTAATATATTGTTATGGCATCCCTCCGTATCCGCATGTGATGTTCTTTATTTTTTGAAAACCATGCATCTTTCAATGAGAACCGATGAGGTCTGGAAAAACTATACTTCTGCGATATGCATTGCATGTGATGGTATGATATATAGCACAGGAAAAATAAACAAAATAAATTCCTAGAGACGTTGCAATTGAAATTTGCGTTGAGCAAAAGTGTCACACATAAACAATTTTGTTCATCGTGCAATATTACACTGTGTCATTCATTTGACAGAAGCCGTAGGTTCCCAAGGTAAGACCAGATTACCAACGTATGAATTACCCACAATCTTTTGCTTATGCCGTCAGTGAGAAGACAAATTGCTTCCGTGACCAGCATTGAGGCTGATGTCTGGTCCCATAGCTTTCGCAAGGGACTAACCGTAGGTCCAAGTCCAATTCTAGTGCCATGATGCTCCATGTTCTGCCTGGCGATTGATCTTGTGAATGAGGATTGGGGAGATGGATCATGACATTCTTGGTTTGGTCAAGACTTTGGACAAGGAAACATGGTACATAATCGTTGATTACTGCTCGACCTTGATCACTTGAAAATGCTATAAACAGGAGATGTCGATACGATGATGGACATTCTAAATTGTTGCTTCCCAGTGCCTCCCAATCCTAACACCTCCATCTTATGCCAATGAGGAGAAACCCAGCTACTAATAATTTCTACATACATGCTCAAGGGACTGTGCATAAGCTACGCATGCAAAACTAGATGGAGACGAACTTGACAAGGGGCAGTGAATGAGTGAGCACGGGGAGAAGATTCATGGCAACTTATATAGGCTGAAACAGAGTGAGTGCAGAGAACCTGAATTACCCCCCACATGGGATGAGTAGAACGTCTATGGTTTGTCATCACATTTTGTGTCACATACCCATAATAACCTTGTGCCTGTGCCGTTGGTTAATTAAAATTTACATCTACCGGCCACCTGCTCATTGATGGGAGTAGAATTAGTTGATGGGAGTAAGATAATAATGTCCTCCGAACCACTACGTGTCTTGCAGACCAAACATTAAATTCACATCTACTCAAGGTGAACCTTGAAGCATCGTGGTAGTGCCATGCTCGGGTTCACCCAAATCCAACTGTTACTGCAGAGAGCGATGTACTAGCTAAGGTATCTTTATAGGGTTAATTGCGCCATAACTGTACTTACTTTAATCTCTAGCTGTTAATTGCGCCATAACAGTATACTCCCTCCGGTTCTCAATTAGGGCACGTAC
Organism: Echinochloa crus-galli; assembly: GCA_900205405.1. Taxonomy (NCBI): domain Eukaryota; kingdom Viridiplantae; phylum Streptophyta; class Magnoliopsida; order Poales; family Poaceae; genus Echinochloa; species Echinochloa crus-galli. The sequence goes on along the minus strand of OAMR01000313.1, from coordinate 796,485 downwards.
AACGGGTCGTCCTATGCCGTAGACATGAAAAAAAACTTTTGCAGAAATCCCCCACGGCGCTGGCTCCCAGGCATGCTCATCGTCTCGTTCTTCTACGAGCCGAGCGCGTGCTCCCAGGACGGAGCGATGACTCGGAGGCCGCTGTAGGAAGCGATGCGAGGAGACAACGGCGACTCGGATCCGTTGCGCGACCCTCATCTTCTTCCTCGTCCAGCAACGCACTGACCACCGTAGCGACTTCGAGCCACCATTGCCGAGCTCCGGCCGCCGCCGTCGATCTCCCTCCACGCTCCACCTCGGCTCAAGATGAGGACGAGAATGGGTTCCCCTCGTTGCCCTCTCTCTTTTCCCCCTCTTCCCGGCCGTCCTCGCGCCCTGGAGCACTGGCGCCCCCTCTCCCGTCGCCAACCCCCTCTCTGTTCGTGCGAACAGAACGCACGGGAGGAAGAAGATGGTGGATTTGCACATATCCCCCTCTCTTTTCCCTTTTTAAATAAAACCCTTCCACCTTTCAACACTTTTACAAAGAAAGCCCTCCCAAACACCATCAAATCCACTTTATCAATATATAAATAAATATTGCTCTAAAGTTAAAAAGCTCATGCAATTATTTGAATATATCATGTTTTCTCAAATGTAAGTACTAAAATGACTATAAAGATCAAGTATGCATTAAATCACCATGATTTATGTGTCAAAGGATAAATTAAACATCCTGTAGACAGCCAAGAGGACAACCCATTGTACAAGCTGTCTGTTTAAGATGTCTATTTGTGCCAAAAAGACAGCTGCCGTCTACACCGTTGTACTTGCCCTTAGAAGTCGTTTAGGACAGCGACACGGTCACCAAAACACAACTTTGACTTCTCTTTTCTACAGAAATATTTCTTGAAAAGTCATATATGTATATTTTTATGAAAGTAAATTTCAAGACCAATCTATTTATATGTTTTTCACATTTTCAAACTCAACAACTTAAATGTTATTCATGATTTATATTCCCAATGTTTGACTCAAACCTTGTCCAAAACGACTTTTACTATAAAACCGGAGGGAGTATATGTTTATCTTTTTTTAACATCTCTATTTTTAAATATATGATATATTTACAACAAACATATTAATTCATTTTAAACTAAACTGTTTGCCTCTTGATGAAATATGTACTCAGACACGTTCGCTAAAAAAAACTAAACTATTTGTCATAAATGTCATATGTTTGAAAACAGAGAAACCACTCTGTAAGTTTACCCCTCGTTTTCGAATTTGAATACACCGTTTGCCCTCGTTTTGCCACGCTGTACTTGACGCAGCTGCTGTTTAGTAATACCTGTTAAAAACAAAATAAGAAATCGTATGGCAAGGAACCAGAGGTGGGAAGGACAAAAAATGGAGAGCTATTTTACGGTGCGCCATGTAGTATAAACCAGATATTAGAAGGGGTATTATGGTAACATAAAAAAAATTCCGTACGGACAAAGTGACGAACGCCTGTGACTGAAATAAAATGAAAGGAACCAATGAAAATAAAGTAAAGTAGGAGAGACAGAAATAATGAAATGAAAAATTAAAGATATACCATAATTACATATCTACCACTCCAAATTTAAAGATATGTCAAAATTATAAATCTTTACATTTTATTTTTTCTCATAGTACCCTTATACTACCTATACTATTTAGTTCATATTACCCATGCATACTACTAAACACGATTAAAGTAGTATATAATTAATCTGGACCGTCCGATCTTTACATATTAGTCCTTCGCATAATAAAAGAACTCGAAATGGAATGGCGCGCGGAGCCGGAACCGAAGGCTGGGCTTCGCCGCACAGCGTCTTCGTCCAGGCGTGCGTGGGCGGATTGGGAAGCAGCAAAGCATGAAGCCATGGAAGCAAGGGGTTAAGCTCGGGCGCTCGGCCAGTTGTGCCTGTGTTCCAATAATCCAATTTCTGTTCTTGCCCCTGTTCGGCCATGAAGCGCGAGATCTAAGGCAAAACGAACTCATGTAATCCGCCATACAGCGTGCGACAGATGAAGCTAGGAAGTGAGGAGAAGTTTCTGTACGTACATACGGAAGGATATGAGATGAGCTGTGTTATAGGATCGTTTATAGCATGAACGTAATGGGTTTCTTCGAGCAGTGAAATCTCATTATCTAGCACTGATCTATAATGATATTCCTAATCTAAATAAAAAAATTGTGGAAGTTAAAAGCACCAATAAAAATTAAGATCTTTCTGTGGTATTTACGAAGGGGGTGATTTTGACGAAAGATAATTTAGCAAAACGTAACTGACATGACAGTAAAAGATGTTGTTTCTGTCACAAGGATGAGACAATTATGCACCTTTTTTTCGACTGTCGCTTGGCTCGTGATGTGTGGTCGATTATACAAGCGGCTCTAGGCCTTTCTCAGCCTCATAGTGTGTCATATATGTTTGGGACTTGGCTAGGGGGATTTAGGGAGGTTTTGAAACCGCTGGTTCTGCTAGGAGCGGCTGCTACATGTTGGTCGCTATGGCTATGCATAAATGATATAGTTTTTGAAAAAAAGACATAATTCTTCTCCAATGCAGGTTATCTTCTCGGTCATACACTGGCTCCGTACATGGGCTATTTTGCAACGGCCAACTTCGCAGGATATGGTTGTGGCGGCATCACAACAATTGGCGCGGGTGGTCAAGGAGTTTTTTTACCCAGGCACATGGGTGGCGGTCTAGCCTTCAAATCAACTGTCATTAGAGTGTCAGATCGTTTTTCTTTCTTTTTAGGCCGTGTGCATTAAACTATGCAGAGGTCGGAAGTGTTTTTCAAGACCTTGTATCATCTCGATGTAATGCCTTGTAAAATTAATAAAGCTTCCTTTATCAAAAAAAAATAATCGATCATGAATAAGTGCTTATATTCTAGGCAGTGCTCGCTCTCTGCTGGTAGCATAAGATATTTTATATGTGATGGAATTGCAAATAGATGGATAGATCTAATTTAAATTTAAAGGGAATTTTTTTTGAATCGTAATTTAAAGGCCAATGATTTTACTCATTGTTTTTAACTCTCTCTCTCTCTCTCTCTCCTCATATAGATATACTAGCAGACGCGGCACGTGCGCACGCACGTGTGTATATAGAGCTTTAGCTATTTTCAAATTTAGAGGCACATTATTTTTCGAGTTAGTTGGTCTTTATTTATATGGAGAAAAACTCTTCAATCTTTTGTCTATTAGCAATACGGGATAATTGTGTGCACGTGGGGAGTTAGGGGCCCACCTGGCCGGAGGTGGGTACGCGCGGGACGTTGGGTAAAAAAAGTTCTGCGGAGAATGAACTAAAAGCGCCTGGAACATCAAGTTTTTCCCACCTTTCCCACGTCCCCCATCCTAAAAAAATCTGACAGGTGGGGCCTCTGTGAGAGGGTGGGGGTAGATTTTTTGGTAGAAAACGTTTTCAATTCTCTAGGATCCTTGTAGTATAGATTTGAGCTATTTTTATTTGCTTTTGCCTTCCGATACGCAATTTGTTGCTAATGAAACTTTTGTTGCACTATCGTAAACATTTTCTCCTTGGAAGGCAGCAACTCAGCAAGTTAGGCTTGGAAGGCGTCTGGAAGCTCAAGGTTAATCATATAGTTTCTTATTTGACGTGGTTGTTTGGTCATTGATTTTCATGCCTAATCAATAAACTCTGGCTTTCTACGCTTCACGGATGATCCATCAAACATCAGGTCGAGATGTGTATTACACCATTCATGCCATGGATGGATAGAAGGGCACCCGGGCTCCAAGTCTTGCCAAGTTACCTCTGTCTTCCTGCTGGAGGAATGCCGCAGCCTGCTTGAAGCAGCAAGCATCTACCAGGCGACTGGAACTTGGGCGCTTCCAGCAATTCAGAGGCCACTACATTACTTTTTGGACCAGCGCTAAGCATGTCAACACATAGTGATGATGAGACTATGTCACTATGGTAACATCTTTTTTTTTGAAAGGAACGGCAAGAGAATTGTCACTATGGTAACATCTTACATACATAGTAATGAGAGATTATGTCTTCCATTATTTCTCAAAATGTGCTCAGTGTAGCGATAATTGACCGCAAGAAATTGCTTACTACATTCCAAGCAATGCTCTCTGTGCTCATAGGATAGCATCTTACATGAGCAGAATTGCAAAGAGATTGACAGATAAAAATTAAAGGCCAATTTCTTACTCATATTTTCTGTTAAAACGACCTTTCTTCATTTATTTGAAGACTATTTTTGAGCGATTACCATAGTTCACTTCCTTCAAAATTTGATCCATACCCCATCTCTTGCTGCTCATCTGAGATAGTTACAGAAGGACTGGGCTGATGAAGGCGCGAATGTGCTGTCTAACGGCTAGTCTTGTTATGGTAAACTGGCCCAGAGGAGGAGGACCTTGCACGCCTGACTGCCTGAGGACAACTTGAAGTGATGATGCGTCTTAGCTCTTAACCACTTCTATCATGGTATCCACAATTACAACTTAATTGACCTTGAGCTGCGGACACGTTATGTATAAGCATGCTAAACGGTAACATCCCAGTACCTCCCAAGCCTAACATACTGCATACTCAAGATACTGACGAGGAGAAAACCGAACGACCCAATTCCTACATGCATGCTCAAGATGCTGCATACACCCCTTGTAAATGTAAAACTAGCTAGGAAATGAACTTGAGCAGGGACAATAAAAATGTGAATATGGAGGAGATGCCGTGTGAACTTTATAGATGACAAAATATAGTGAATGCGCAGAACCTGAATTACCATGCATGTGCCTGTTGTAATTTCCATGGACCTATTTTTCTCACAAAGGAAATGTTACGGCAAATTAATATGTGTATTAATGTCTGTGCGGGAAAAAGCATCTAAAGCTCTTCGTACATAGTACAGGGTCCTCCTCAGTCCTCACCCATTAGTTTTTTTTGTATCATTAATTAATTTCTTTGCACAAGATGTAAATGACGAAGCTCGTATTGCGCACCAGTGTAGCACATTACAACTTTTTTTAAGGGTATGTACAGATCACAGACGGCAGGTCGTCTGCAGAACCTCGAACGTAGCATATAGACATATGTACAGACATCTTATACAACCCATAGGCATAGAGGTCGTCTGTAGGTGTTTAATGCTTTACATGTAGTTTAAGATCAGCTACAAATGTGTATGTGTGTGGCTATTTAAATGAATTGTAGAAAGACGATCAAGTGTACATTTGATATCTGTATGCTATTTTATAGTTTGTTTCAAAACTATATCTGTATAAAATACAATATTATTGAAAGGACTAAACTGTTATTTATTTCATATCTAAGTTGTCTAACTAAAGGATCTATATGTGAAAACCACACTTAGAAAGAGCTAAAATGTAAAAGTTGAAGAGAAATATCTCTTCCGTGACCGAGCTCAGCTGCAGCTCATCTCTCTCCCGTGCTTTCTCGATCTCTCCGGATCCCCTTCCCTCTGCTTAGCTCTCGTACTTTCTATGTCTCGATCTCTCTCTCTCTCTCTCTCTCCCATGGGAGGCTAAGCAGCTCACGGCACCCCGGGGTGGAGCAGCCCACCAAGACGCTCGCGACGGCCGGGGCTGAGCAGCCCGCGGCGGATGCGGAGCCTCTTCTTCCTGTCCGAGGCGTCCACGGCGTGCTCCACCTCGTCCGCCTCTGGAGTGGCGAAGTGACTTCTTGTGCACGGCCTGCATCCAAGCGAAGCTGTGGAACGCCTCCTCTATCGAGCCCGACGAGTCCCTGTCCGGCCCGCACCGGCACCGAGCGTTCCGCACCACGGTGGCCGTGGCAATTGACGGCCGCGCCGGCGGATGTCGCCGGATCGGGGGCCGCGCGCGCGGTGAAGCTCTCGTGCCCGCGGATCCGGCGACGGCGAAGGGTGTTTTTTCCAGGGAGCGGCGCGGCAGGCAGGCGGTGGAGCAGGATGACAAGGACAAGGAGGTGGTGGTCGGCGTGGAGATCGGGAAGGCGAGGAGCTGCGGCGGCTCCTCTGCAGAGTAGAGGCGCAGTGGAGGCCCAGCGAGCTCCGCAGGCCAGATTCCCACGTGGCCTCATGGCGCGGCGGCGAGTCCGGGGGAGCGGCGGCGCTGGGTCGCGGCCTGGTGAGCATCCTCTACTTCTTCCACGCGACCATGCCTGCGGCCCATGTAGTTGGCGCGAAAATCTCACCCGCGGTGCGGGCGCGCGGGATCTCACCGCCGCGACGCTGGGAGACGACGAGTACTACAGCCCATTCGCGTCTGGTCAGCCTGTGGAAACGGGACGACCCCTTCGAGTTGTGAGGCGACGGCGAGCCGTCGGTAGGAGGCATTGGGGGTGTTTTCGTAAAATGATCGGCTTACAGACGTCTCATAGACGCGCGCTGTACATGCCCTAAACAGCAGGCCGGACTATTCTCTTTCAAGTACTCCTTCCGTCTTATAATATTAGTATTTTTTGATTTTTGTGTATCATGTTTGATCATTCGTCTTATTCAAAAATTTTATGAATATATTATTTATTTTGATATGATTTGGTTACTTGAGCCATATGAAAGCCCGCCCATACCGGCCTGCATGCGGACCAGTGTTGAGGTTGGTATGTGAGCTGTTCCAATATGGTCACAGGGGTTCGATGATCCCGTTTTGATGCCTTCACTGATGGGAATGTGGAATCGAGCGCTGTATGCCACTGCCCGAAAATTAATCTTGTGGTCTAAGCCAACGCATGCATCATGTCATCCTGAACCATTCCTCCTCTATGCCTGATACGCGCAATGACAAGAACTGATCGGTGTTGCACGTGTACGCATGTCCATTCTAAATTGCGACTTTACCTTCCAAGCCTAATACTGTCATGATATACCAACTAGGAGAAATCTGTGGCGTCCGATTTCTACATATACATACTCAATGGATGACTATCCTTACGCCGCCTCTGGAGTGGCGAAGTGACTTCTTGTGCACGGCCTGCATCCAAGCGAAGCTGTGGAACGCCTCCTCTATCGAGCCCGACGAGTCCCTGTCCGGCCCGCACCGGCACCGAGCGTTCCGCACCACGGTGGCCGTGGCAATTGACGGCCGCGCCGGCGGATGTCGCCGGATCGGGGGCCGCGCGCGCGGTGAAGCTCTCGTGCCCGCGGATCCGGCGACGGCGAAGGGTGTTTTTTCCAGGGAGCGGCGCGGCAGGCAGGCGGTGGAGCAGGATGACAAGGACAAGGAGGTGGTGGTCGGCGTGGAGATCGGGAAGGCGAGGAGCTGCGGCGGCTCCTCTGCAGAGTAGAGGCGCAGTGGAGGCCCAGCGAGCTCCGCAGGCCAGATTCCCACGTGGCCTCATGGCGCGGCGGCGAGTCCGGGGGAGCGGCGGCGCTGGGTCGCGGCCTGGTGAGCATCCTCTACTTCTTCCACGCGACCATGCCTGCGGCCCATGTAGTTGGCGCGAAAATCTCACCCGCGGTGCGGGCGCGCGGGATCTCACCGCCGCGACGCTGGGAGACGACGAGTACTACAGCCCATTCGCGTCTGGTCAGCCTGTGGAAACGGGACGACCCCTTCGAGTTGTGAGGCGACGGCGAGCCGTCGGTAGGAGGCATTGGGGGTGTTTTCGTAAAATGATCGGCTTACAGACGTCTCATAGACGCGCGCTGTACATGCCCTAAACAGCAGGCCGGACTATTCTCTTTCAAGTACTCCTTCCGTCTTATAATATTAGTATTTTTTGATTTTTGTGTATCATGTTTGATCATTCGTCTTATTCAAAAATTTTATGAATATATTATTTATTTTGATATGATTTGGTTACTTGAGCCATATGAAAGCCCGCCCATACCGGCCTGCATGCGGACCAGTGTTGAGGTTGGTATGTGAGCTGTTCCAATATGGTCACAGGGGTTCGATGATCCCGTTTTGATGCCTTCACTGATGGGAATGTGGAATCGAGCGCTGTATGCCACTGCCCGAAAATTAATCTTGTGGTCTAAGCCAACGCATGCATCATGTCATCCTGAACCATTCCTCCTCTATGCCTGATACGCGCAATGACAAGAACTGATCGGTGTTGCACGTGTACGCATGTCCATTCTAAATTGCGACTTTACCTTCCAAGCCTAATACTGTCATGATATACCAACTAGGAGAAATCTGTGGCGTCCGATTTCTACATATACATACTCAATGGATGACTATCCTTACGCCCAGTGTGTATACACAAAGCTAAACAGACGATGAAACTAGAGCACTTGAGCACGGCTAGTAAAATAATCTGAACATATATGAAATCATGAAGGAGAAGATTGTTCCAACTTTATATAGGCTGAAATCAACAGAGTTGGTGCACACAACATTAACCAGCCCCTGTGCCCAATATGTGTGAAATAATTAACAATATTGGTATTTCCTCAACAACAAGGATACGTCAATATTTGAATTTATATGCATATTAATGCAAGCCCCTCCAGAGCTTGTTCCTCGATAAAAAGTTACCTGCAGGGCCCTTTGATCATTAGGGGATCTACAGGTGGTGGTTTATTTTGTATGAAAAAGTTCATTGCATTCCTTATGGAGTACACCAAGTCCGTTTTACTATTGTCGGGGACCAAACTAGGGGGTCCCTTAACCACCGGGGTAATCACCCTCAAAAAACGCAGATTAAAGCTGTCACCCATAATCACATGGGCCCGCATCAGCGAAACCACGCAGCCCACTGCCAGCCAGCAGGACCCAACAACGGCCCGCGAAGGCGCGCTGCCCTCGCGTCCAGGTTCCGCCTCGCTCGAGGGCACCACGCCCCGCCTCGAGCTACGGACCGCCACTCCGCCTCGCCGGGACTCGCCCCGACCCCTCGAGTAAGAGCCACGTCAGCGGTATGGCCACTGACAATCCCAACTCCCACACCGGGCGCCGGAGTCAAAAGGAAAATCCTCCTTGCACGTCGCCCCTGACAAGATCCGGGAGCACTGTGCCCCCTTGCAACGCGGACAGGCGGAAGCTGTGCAGGGCCTGCGCGGCACTGTACCCCCGACACCAGCCGTACGACTACGCGGCTCCACCAGGGGCCCCCCATCGCCTCCCGCGTCGGAACGCCCTCGAGCGGGTGCTGGGGACCCCACCTACGGGAAAACAACCAATGACCGGGGGCGAACCCTGGTCAAACGACGTTGCTGGTCCGGCAAGGCAAGGAACGAACCCCTTGACCCTTGCCCACCACGCCTCCAGGCGACGGGATGCGTTCTGTGGCAACAGTAGGCGCCTCACCTACATCGCCTACGCCCGTCCTCAACGGAGGCCCCCCCCCCCCTTTGTGAATACGGAGATCTCCGGGTTGCCCCGGCAGCGGCCGCCCCGTACGAATATGAGCTGACCCCTTTGCCAGGGCGAAAGCCGGCCTTACCGGCCCAATGAAGCGTGCTGTACCCTCCCTGCCATCATGTCTGATAAAGGCGTCTGGTGCTGAAGCGACGGCCTACGCCACGCTAGCCCCTACGTCCCCAGCAGGATACCCCTCGAGGCGGTACGAAGACCCCCTCGAGTGAAGCCCCAAGCAACGATCCGGCCACCTCGACGATGAGGTGACCCCTCGAAGCCCCGTCGGAACGAACACGGGGAGCACGCCTTACCGACGGTCAAGGCCGGGAGGCTGCCTCAACCCACCGACAAGACGCAGATACGCCAGGAACAAACGCGCCTTTTAAAAGATACACAGTACGACCCGCACTGTAGCGCGCACTGTACCCACGACTGTAACCTTTCTCCCCCTTGGACTATAAAAGGGAGAGCTAGGAGTCCCGTATGGGACAACACACACAACAAGTCCAACAACCACACAAGGTTGGCATGTCTTGACGCCCGCCGAGACACGAACACGCACACACACCCGACATTGGCATCAGCCTCAATCGCCTTCACCTCCGAACAGGGACTTGGAGACCTTCTCTCCTCTCCCGTGTCTGCTTGTAGCCCCCCACTGTAAGCACCCCGGTGCAAAGCTAATACAAGTGCGCGAGCATGCCCCTGCTGGACATACGGCCCCGCGGCCGGAACCAGGATAAACCCGTGTCCTTGTGCTAGCTTCTGCATCAACCATCAAGGGACGAGACACAGCGCACTTCTGCGTGGTGTAGGGAGTGCCGGCCATTTCCGACACCGACAACACTAATTAAGTAGCAACAGGAAATATCATAAGCATTTTCCACTCCGCTTTCAGCTCTTTCTAAAAAATTAACCCTATTGGTTAACAATCTATTTACTGATTCAAGAGCCTATTGGTCTCTTATGAAAATTCAGCTAAACAAATTAAATGTCACTGAACGGCTTATATTTCTCTACTCCTAATAATCCAGTACTAGAGAATCTCGTGGTGCGGAACCAATTGTTCTGCCTCAACTTTCATCCATTGTGACCCCATCCCCCCGCCCTCTCCCACCCACCC
>OAMR01000313.1:753679-768837 GCA_900205405.1 Echinochloa crus-galli | reverse complement strand
GATGCGCCCGCTACGGAGCAGGGTGCTCCAATGGCGGAGCTGCCCGAGTCGTCATCAAGGAGCGCCACTGCTGGGTTGGGCCCAGGGGCCTTGGTGATCGTAGAGGCAGAAGCCAGGCCGGACGCTCAGGCCGACGAGGAGGAGCCGGCCATGCCAGAGCTCGAGGACGACGCGCTTCCGGATCAGCATGCCAAGCCGGAAGAAGAAGAGGAGCTGAGCCGTCAGGAGCGCTTCAAGCGCATTGCAAATGCAAATAGGGAGGCGCTCGAGCGGGGATCCGGCGGATACCGTATCGCCAATCCCGCGGATTCCGTCCGTTAGTTTCGGAGCCGTTAGGTTAAGGCGACGCCTTGCTATAAATGCACGACCAAGGACGCCGTCGTCGTCATCCCCCGTTGCGCCGCACCCTTCGTCTTCCTCGCCATGCTCTCTCTCAGCCCGCAGCTTGCCAAGCGCGTTTTCCGAGGCCGTCAAGCGTTTTCGCTCCCACTTAATCCGTTCCCTTCCTTCTTCCACCTCAGGAAGCTTGGGCGAGCGTATGGTTTACAGGAGGGGATGCGTTGTCTTGGATCGTCCTCTATGAGGGTGCCCTAGGCCGCTTTATATAGGGTAGCGGGCTAGGGTTTACAAGTCGGTTTCCATCTAAACCTACTTGACTCCGACCAGGACTCTAGTCCAGGTCGGTTACAACCGGAATATCCCTGGATATCCGGTCGGGCCGCCCGCCGGGTCTTCATCAACTTGTCCGTCAAGTCAGGGAGCCCGCATGGGCCGCCTAGGGGTCGGCCCACGGGCCTGTCAGAGGTGGGCCCTGGACGCCGTGATCTAGTCTGACAGTGGGCCTAGGGGTACCTATATCCCACAGTGTGGTGGTCAACAGAGGACAAGATTCGCGTCGTGGGATTTGTTTTCATGTATCTCGATATAAGTATATGAATGACGTGAGATATTTTTATTGTAGTTTGCTGTAACTACCAACATACTCTGAGAAATAGCACAAGTTTGTACTACTTGTTTTTCGACGTAACGTAAAATTTGGTGGATCACACATTGTTGTGATAAAAATTGATGTTGTGCACTAAAATATGTATGCTTCCTTATATTCATGATTTCTTATCATCACATATTAAATGATGTACAAGGAGAATAGTTATCTATCACGATCTCTTGTCCCAATAAATAACTAATTAACAATAGTTTGATTGAACCTGTCTCGAGTCCTTGATTTAAATATTTTTCTAAATTTATTCTACAATTAACCGTGGATAACGAGGCAGTTATGATAACTTTGTCAATCTTGATATCCGTAGATCGAAATACTCATCCAATAAAAATATGTGTATCCATATCTTACTCCTAATAAGACTGCACTGGAGAATGTCGTGGTGCGGAACCAATTATTCTGCCTCAACTTTCATCCCTTGCGACCAACTCCCCCGCGCCCCCATACCCCGTCGCCCCTCCGAAAACCCCCATCCCGGGTCCGCCGCCGCCCGCCGCCGCCGCCCCCACACCCCCGGCGACGCCACCGTCCCCACGCCCCCGGCGAGCCCGTCACCGTCCGCAGAAATCCCCCGCCCCCGCGAGCCCGTCGCCGTCCGCAGAAATCCCCCGCCCCCTCTCACCCACGCCTCTCCCCCGCCGCCGCCGATTAGATCGCCGCCGCCACGTTCCCACTCTCCTCTCCAACGTCTCCGCGTTCCTCGTTCGTCTTCACCGCGCCAACCGAGATCCAGCGCCGCCACCACCTCGGCCGCGTTCGTCCTGGGTTCACCGTGCGCGTCTCCAGGTAAACCTAAACCTCCAGCAGCGCCACATCCACCTCTCCTATCTCCGTCACGCCCCCTCACCCGCGCAGCAACCGTCCCTCCCTCGCCCCTCTCCGCCGCCGCCCTCGCGGCGCAACGAGGATGGCCGGCGGCGGCGCGACAAGGATGGGGGATCTCGTCCCCATCTGCTTCGTCGAAGGCGGCGGCGGCGGAGAGGGGCGACGACATGCCGGGGAGGATGGTGAGGAAGCTCGCCACGCCAACACCGGTGGATCCACTGCCCAGGTGGCGGCGGCGCGACGAGGATGGCGATCCGGTCCCCATCTGCTTCGTCGAGGGGGTTCGATAAGGGAGATGGGAGGAAGACGAGGAAGCACTACACCATGACCAAGCCCCGGAAGCCATGGAGCGCCGAGGACCACGCCCGCTTCCTCAACGGGATGCTCATGTGAGGACCATCTCTAGCTGTAGTTCAGCATGCTCAGAATAAGTCTGAATCTCTGTCTCCTTCAGTGATGAGCAGCTAGGAAATGGGCGACTAACTATGTCATCTCTTTCTTTCTATCACTACAAAAAATTTAGGGTTTTATAACGTTGCAATTATGTCATAGAATGTATAAATTATGTCATCTTTTATGATTTGTGACATTCGCGTGACAAAAATTCATTCGTCACCTATACCCCGTAATAAAAGGTGTTCAATGACGTTTATGCATTTTTTCGTCATAAATTTTATGACGTTTCTTATGTCGTCACTAGATTATGACGCCACCTATTCGTCGTTAAAAGACATACAAAACGTCACTAAACCTTATATGCGTATGACATGGCGGTGACGTGGCAGCACCGTTGTGACATTTTATTTCGTCACAAAACATTCTATGGTCCAGTAAGGCCCATTAGTGAGCCATCGGGCTTGGCCCAATTGTAAGGCTTTTTTATTTTCTAATAACAACTATTTTTAGGCCCATTATTTTCCTTTTTCGCAAAGCCCATTCTAATTAAGCCCATTATCTTTTACAGGCCCTATTTTTTGACTGGGCCTAGCGCATTTTTTTTTGAATGGCACATTTCAGCTTATTCAAAAAATATTGCAAAAATCAAAATGCACACATTAATGACTGAATTCCACAAAATCATAGCTTCCTGACTTGACTCATACAATATCAAATTCATTGATCCAGGTCACACCAAACAACAAACGATGACATCTCACCATGGATTACAGAAGCAACAAAAAAAATGCTACAGACCAACCAAAACCCTTATGTCTTCTCTGCTGCCTACTCCAAATTTTCAATCAAAAGTGCTTATTCCTTGAGGCTTCTTATTCGTCGACCTGAGTCACCAAACAATAATCAGCAAGCAATATTTACAATCCAGAGGCAGAGATGCAAAGCAAGAAATTATTGTACTTAAATTCCAGAATTATAGTTTTATTCACAAACAGATAGCATATAACAGATAGCTTATTAGTGTGCCTGCTGAGTGCTAAGCTGCTTAGCCTGCAGCGACAACCAATCTGTATCATGCAAATATTTCATATAGGAACACTAGCATTGGCTTTCATTAGCTTACTAAAACATTACAGAATGAAACAAGCAGCACACATAAGTGTCAGGCAAGCATCAAGTTATCTCACAAGATCTATGTGTCAGGCACCACATCCTTTTTTTTTGTAAATCTAAGTGACAGTAACCAACACAAAAAATAAAGCAACAAATGTAAATAAGCTAACAGTAACTAAAATAAGCAACAACTATCAAGAGCTGAAGACCACATTTGATGCCATTTTTTTTAAGATTGAGATTTGGAGATTTGGAGAAATTTTGGTCTCACCTTTAAACTTTCTAGGCACTGGTGGCACAAGATCCTAGCCCTTCTTCTCCCCTGGCCACAGGTCCTCCCTGATCGGCAACACGGGCGGCTCCTGCCCTTCTACACAAATATATTATATCTACTCTGTCAAACTCTATTACAACAATCTGAAATGATGGACTAAACAATTGTCTTCTCACAAATCGGTATAAAAACCTCAACTACCTTATATTCCTGATGTAGCACTACACAAATCAATAGAAAAAACTTTATTCATATCGAATACACAATGCAACTAAACAAACCTTCCTAACCAGATCGATGGCACAATGCATACTAGATTTTATTTTGATGTAGTACTAAGCAAAAGCTCTGAGAAAATAGAAATTTTCCTCTCACCTTCAAGCCTTCCTTGCACAGGGCAGGAAGTATCGCAGCAGGTCTTCTTCCTTTGTACAGACGCAACTCCCTTCCTTGCACAGACGCAGATGAGTAGGTCTTCTTCTCTTCGCAGTTCATCAGATTCGGAAGTAAAGGGACACTGCATCCATATTTCTTGTGTTCAGAACTGCAGAGACAGGCAACTTATAAGGCACAGACTGGTATTGCCATATCCAGTCCATGAAAGAAAAGTTCAGGTTAAGTAGATTACCTCAATTTGAATCACAATATTGTCATGGATAGTGAACCCATTTCGGACTTCAATGACAGTTCTGATAAGCAAAGGAAATCTTAATTGCGCTAATTGCCTTAGGGGATAGTATCCCAAAGATGAGGCAAGAGCCATAACATCTCAAGGATCATGTATAGCAGTGCAAACAATAAATCTGTTAAACAATACAGAGCATTGTTGACTATCTGCAACTAATACCTAATCAAAGATGGCTCACTATATTAAGTAAATTAATGAACAGACATGCCAGATAAGTAAATTAATGAACTATTATAGTCTTCATTATTTCACCCAGAAACAGATAGCTAGAATAATATACTATATATCTAGTTGTTGTGTTCTTTAGGCACAAATCTAACGAACAAAGAGACAGTCCACACAAGTACAAGCAAATTGTACAGCAGTAGCATTTTCTTGCATGACCATAGAGACTTCCTCAAAACAATCAACAGGAATCTAAAAATTGATAGGATAACATCAATTAATTAGCTAATGTAATCAGTGGTCACTACTAACACTAATTAGCTAATGTAACACATACTAGTAACATGAAGATTATTCAAACCAACAAGATTAACCAACAAGAAAACTAACTTCCACGAGTGTATGTGTTCATACTCAACCACTAGGATAATTTCATTTCAGTCAATCAACAACTAATTTGGCAAGTCTGTGAGACAAATTTCCCGAAATCGGAACACATCCCCAATCAGTAACCCTTACCCTAGGATAGGCGCCTCACCTTGATGTGTCGACGACATGCGCGGCATGAGATGCTGTCGCGCATGCCGCCGGCTAACCCTCACCGACAAGCCGCTCGGGCATGACCGCGCGCACCACATGAGCGGCGGCGCGCGCAGCTGGCGGATCTGGTCCTCTGCAGCGAGCAGGCGCACGGCGTAGAGGCGGCCGCGGGACAGCAGCGAGGTGACGCCGAGCTAGGTGGGCAGCTAGGAATCCTCATCCCGCGGCGGAGCGGCGGCGGCGGCGATGAGGAGCGGCGCGACGCGAGGGGAGGGGAGAGGCGGGCGGTGTGGGGAGAGGAATGGCGGCGACGAGGAGCGTCACGGCGCGAGGGGAGGGGAGAGGCGGGCGGTGTGGGGAGAGGAGCGGCGGCGACGAGGAGCGTCGCGGCGCGAGGGAGAGGCGCGCGGTGAGGTATGGGGAGTGGCGCGGCGTGAGGGGAGGGGAGAGGAGTGGCGGCGGAGAGGGGGAGGTACCGGGAGACAGAGAGAGGGGAATGACGGTGGAGCTAGGGTTCTGCTGATTTTATACGGTAGGGGAACAATCACAACCGTTGGATCAGTAATGGGTGGCCGAAATTAGTTGGGCTATTTGGGCCGAACGGGCCTTGGTTTATTTCTTCTTTGGCTAATATTTTTCTTTTTCTTTTTCATTTTAAACCACCTTTGTGAAGTAACTTCCAACATTATTTATCTTATGTACACTGATATATTTTTAATATTTAATAGACAAAATATAAGTTGTCACATAGCAGTTTCAAAAAAATTTGAACAGATTTGGTATTTTCTATAACTTAAATGAATTTCTACATACTTATCGAAAGTAGTACCAAGTGGAACTATATGTACCTCCAATAAAATTCAAACAATTACACAAAAATTATATTTAGACTCATATGTCGCATTATAGCTAATGTTTTGGAGATAGACGAAAAATTCAATTATCTTCTAGGAACAATTCAAACTTCTATATTCAAATTACCACATAACAATTACAAGATAATATCTAAATTTGGTAAAAAAAATTCTAGAAATTGACATGACAACATATTTTTGTCCATAAGCTTACCCATAAAATTTCATCTAGTTTCAAAAGGGTTGGACTATACATTGTTCTCAAATAATACATCACTCACATACTTCCATATAACTCAAGTCAAACTTGGAGATTTGAATACCTTATAAAATTTTCGAACTCGTATAAACTTCAAATCTAGAGATAACCTTATATTGACCATAACATTTGACAATATGAAGTTACATTAACAATTCTCGTGCAGAAAACATGTCTTTTCTATTCTCCACTTGGTAGATGAAAATAAGCTATATGTAAAAGGTCAAATAAATAGCAATTAACATAAAAACAAACACCATTGGATGAAACATCGTGATTTTATAAAAATTCAGAAAAAAATTTCATCAAATTTTGAGTTCTTATGAGGGATAAATATCAATTACAAAATTTAATTCTGGATTAAAAAGGGAAAAGATGAATGTTCATGGGCTGGACCACAGGAGATAATTTTTCAAAAGCACAGGGGCTTAAGCGAGAAGAGGGGGTATAAATGTAAATACTTTTTGAATACGTTTGGACATCGGGTTGATTTTGGATTAACGCAGGGGTTCTATTGCAAAGACGTTGCGCTGACCCGGATTGACTCAGGGCCAACGTGGGGCCGTTGGATCTTGATCCAAGGGTTTAGCTCGGATCTGAGGCTGGGTCGCCGGCGGGGACGGCGGTGCCGCTGGCTCCTCGCGGCGGCACATCGCCGGAGCGAACGCGTTTATGAGCTAGGGTGCTTGAATTTGGACGGGGTTTGGCGCTAGATAACCATGGGAGCACGGCGAACTCAACCGGCTGATCCATGGCGGCAGGGGAGCGACGCAGACGGCGGCAGCGCCATGCGCGTGTGGGGGAGATCTTACTGGAGAATGGTGAAAACGAGCTAGGAAGCTCTATTCGTGACGCGATTTGGCCGGGGAGAGAGCTGGGATCGCGGTGAGAACATACAGGTACTTCACGTCAGGCAACGAGGCACTGAGGCGGCGGACGACGTTGACCGGCGGCTGGCCATCAACGGCGATGCGGCGCACGCGCCACGGAGTGCGAGATCGAGCAAAGAGGGGTGCGGGCTTCTTGTTACCTCAGCGCGAAGCTGAACCGAGGGTCGTATCGAGCGGAGCTGCGGCAACGGCGGAGATCGACGGCGCGACGGCGGAGCTCCAACGTGGTGGCGACGGAGGTTGGGGATGACACGAGGGCCCCACATGACAGTGGCAGAAGGAGATGGGGGCATTACTGGGCTGGAGACGGGCTCAGAGAGAGATGGGCCGTGGAGCGGGAGCAAGAGAGAAGACGGGCCGGCGGGGAAATATTGGGCCGGAGGACAGGAGCTGGGCCGACTGAAAGAGAAAGGAGGAGGGGAAAAACCAGACCAAGTAGAAGTTTAGGGAGCAAAGGCGAACTCGAACAGGAATAACTATTCTAAACTTCAAACAAATGCAAATTAAATTCGAATTTAAACAGATTTTTTTTAATTAAAACACCACCTCGTATGTGTACAAAATTAAATACCGAACACATTAACAAATGAAGGTGTAGCTAAGTGGGACCCGCCCTAGTCTTGTTGTTTTCTTTTAAAAATTTATGACGTTTAACCGTTTTGCTTAATGACAAAGCAAAATTCGTTACGATTTTAGCTTTGCAATAGTTTGTGACGATTCTTAGTTACTGTTAATGACGAACACCACATTTTTGTCACTAAGTTGCGTTGTATGGTATAGAATGTCATAAAACCAAACATGATAACGACGAATAAGTCGAATGTCATCAGGCATTCGTCACAAAAGGTCAAATTTCTTGTAGTGTATGCAGGTTCGGCCGCGACTGGAAGAGGATCGAGGAGCATGTCCGCACCAAGACCACCATACATGTAGTAACTGAAGATCCTCTGAAACGCCTCATCATTTTTGCCACAGGGAAGCTGAATTGGTGGTGGCATGGCAATGTTGTCACGCTGAGCACCGTGCGTGCAGATACGGAGCCACGTGCAGAAGTACTTCCTCAAGGTCCAGAAGCTCGGCCTTACCGTGGGGCTGCCGCAGACGTACCCACGCCGCCGGCTCGCTGTGGAGCAGCAGGGCTCGGCGGCCAGTAGCAGCACGGTCGCTGTGCTGCCACTGCACGGGGAGACCGGTGCGCGCCGGTTGCCGTGCCACCAGGTCCGTCCGACACCATCGCTCACGGCTGCATTGGTGCGAACGGCCCCAGAGTTCTCCCTGCGGCCAGCAGTGGCAAGTGACTCTGTCAAATCTGCACTCTTCATTGGGATTGGAACCGCATATTTCAGGCAGTGCCTTTCTGAATCCTGGTCTGACAGTGTTTCAGGGTATGATATTTTTCAGAGATGCAAAGCTTGGACTGGGCAGGCGGTTTAGCTTCAGGGACCGCATCATGGCTGAACAGTGGACGCACTTAGCCTGGTTGCACCACCTGCAATACTTCCCAGTAATTTCTTTAGCTGACTAATTTCACTTTTTGAGTGGTATGTAGTTCACATGCTCCCATTCTTGAAAGCTCATGATGCAATATATTTTCATTATTTGTTCCAAAAATCCTTACTTGTGCTTGTTTTATCACTTGAACAGGTAAAAGCATCACTGGCGAAAAGTCTGTTGTGTGTAAATATTTTTTTTCTGTGGCAATGAGTTCAACTAAAATTACATGGTTGTTTATCACTTGAACAGGTAAACAATTCTCAAGCCTCTTTCACTTGCAGCCTATGCTTGATCAGAAAGTACTATTTGGTTTGTAACTGTTTTGAATTTGGCTTGAGATGCATTTAGTTTGAATGTTGTAACTCAATGGATATGCTCTGGAAAAACAGACAGTAAACCAATTTGCTTTGAATCCCTGTGATGTCTGACCCTGATGCCTATGATTTCAAGCACCAATTGTCTGATAACAGTCTTTCTTAATTGAGATCCTGAAAGTTGTCTCATTCTAGGCTACATTGTATATATTCCACTCCCTTCTTCTTATTTAGGTAGCGTGCACTTCCACAAGGGTGGAACAACCCAACCATCCAAGTAGTGGCAGAACACCCAACAAAGCCATCTGGATATTTAGGTCATATGGACCTTTTACAGTTCAGAAATTGCTTTATCAGTTATATCCTTTTTATATCTTTACTTTAAGGATATATAGATCACACAACCTTTCATTGGATTGCTGGTCGAAAAATAGATTTCTATGAGTAGTATTAGTAGCATTTATGAATAAATATTAAATAATAAAAAGTTAAACATATTTTGAGGGAGATTGAATAGCTTCACTGTTTGCGCCGTCTGTTTCACTTTTTGCTGTTACTTGGGTTGTATGTTCTTTGTGATATTTGATTGTTTTGAAACTAAGCTGCTTAATTTGTTCTAGGGAAACCAAGCATACGCAAAAGGACAATTAACTGAGGCTGATCGAGGAATGCTATACCCATGGGATTGATTCTTTTTCTCCAAATGAAGCTTCTAGAAAAGCATTAATGCTTTGTTACAGCAATCGTGGATCTACTCGCATGTTAAAAAGGAAACGAACAGAAACGTACACTGACGGTTTCAACATTTTGGCCACTAAAGCAAAAGTGTATCTCTCACTGTGCACGACTTGGATGCCCATACCCCAGAACAGGAAAACATCATAGCTTATTTCCTCATTCTATACCGAAAATAAGCATAGTGTTCCACAAGCAGATGCTCCTGATTTCCATTGATGAACACCTACTGCATGACCAAACAGTTTGAGTCCATGTGGTAGAAACCAACGCACTTATTTGACCTCCCTGCTGTGTTGAACATTATTTCATTTTTCTGAATGGATCTTACAGAGCTTCCTCTCCTATGTTATGCTAAACTCCCTCAGTTCCCGAAGGTTCCTGCAGTGATTTTGACATGAATATAAATTTTGCATGACGGCTTCAGTTCCTTAAATTTCATTGTGCTTGCTGAGGGGGTTGCTTATCTGAATATCCGAATCACTGCAATGTTCTTTTCATGGATCAATGTGTACAGATTAATGTCTTGGATAGAAGAACAATCCTATCCATCACTGTTATTTAGGGTTAATCTGTTTTGTGCCAGAGTCAATGTTCACCATCTGGCAACAGATTGCGCAGCTGTTTTTAGGAATTCATTTTGAGTGAACATGTCCTTGTTTTTCTGCCTTTAACCTCTTGATAAGTTAGTGTTTAATGTCGACTGATTTTACAAGGATGATATTGTGACTGAAGCTGGAGCACACCTTTTTGGATGGGAGCACCTCACCACGCCTTAACGTATGTGATTTTGGCTACTCAAAGGTACTGCCAGATTTTATTTGCTGGTTGTTGTCACCTGGTTTGTTCTTAGATTTTATTTGCTGGTAATTTTCTTTGTCCTGGAAAGATACATACATCATTATAGTATGCCTGACTTTGGTTGTATTTTCAGGTTCCATAGCAGAAAGATGTGGAAATGACTTTCGCAGGCACACTGCCGACTCACCAGAAATAGGGGATGACATATCGCCTCATCAAGGTTGTCGACCAGGTGCATAACATTTGAAACTTGGCAGTATTGTGGTTAAAACTTGGAAGAAACATATGAGAAAATCTTTTTGTTTAACTAACATCTGATCGATCAGCTGAATTCTTTGTGCTCTCTTGTTTGCTTTGTTGCTAGGTGTGGCGTCATTGCTGGTCTTCTGCTCGAGTGTCACCATGTGCAGCTGCTCGCTCTCGTGATCGATACATTGTACGCTCTCGTGACCGATACATTGTACAGCTTAACGATCAGCTAACTGACGAGATTGCTACCTTATTGGCATGTGCACACTGAGAAGAATAGAACCAGTAAGGTCTGTGCTAAAACCGTTGCCACAATGCAATGAAGTAGAGAAACAGGAGAGGATAGTGGCTCAACGAAAGGCATATGAAGTGAGTATAGAAGGAAAATAAATGATTTAGGGGCAAACCCCAATGTGATACTCTTTTGGACTTTTGCTTTCTATGTGCCTCTTATTTGGGTAGGTCAAAATAGAATTGTGCATTAGTTTATTTTTTTGATGCAATTTCAATCAATGGTAACTATAAAAATTTATGAATCCAAATGAAAGAAAAAACTGAACTATAGTTCGACGCGCTTAAATTTATATGAGAATTTGTTTTGTGACCCGTAGCAACGCACGGGCATTTACCTAGTCTCCTGTAACAGTTGCATGGGACCTAACTGCAGGCATGCTCGCTGCAGTTAATGTTTCTGATTATTTGGGTATTATCGACAAATTTGTGGACGCAATGCAGCATCCTGCTCTAAGATTTCAATGCCGCAAAATATGACTGGTTCATTTGCCCTTCGGATTCCAATAATTAACCTCCTCCTTCTTCTTGCCTTCGGCATTCTAGTTCACTTAATTGAGCCGCTGCTGCATGTTTTTGCCGTTTCCATTCAGAAGCATCGAAATTCAAAAGGATACCCTTCATCAGAAATAGTCGATTCATATCATTTTCTTTTGTAAAATAAATAGAGAAATTTTGACGAAACATTGACACCAAATTCAGAAATCACATCGAGTCAATTAACTGTAAAACTAGTCAATTCCTCTGATGCATAGAGACGCCCCAGAGCGCAACAATATGGAAAATATGGGCGCCACCTAAATGCAAATTCTTTGCATGGCTGATTCTTCATAACCGGGTTTGGACCTCAGACAGACTAGCGCGACGCGGCTGGGATCACAGTTCCACTTGCCCGCTATGCTGGCAGGTAATGGAAACGGCCCATCACCTACTCGCTGATTGCCGCTACACAAGGAGAGTATGGTCGCTAATTGCCGTTTGGGTGGGACAACCTTTACTGGAACCGACGGAGTGGGTGCAGAGCCGGACGGCTCTTCGTTGGTGGTCCAACATTACGACAATTCCCGGCACATCACAAAAGAGTATTCGGACCCTCACACTGCTCCTGAGCCAGGAGGTGTGGAAAGAGAGAAACGCCATAATTTTTAGAACTCAGGAATTCTCGGTCCCGACCATTTTTAACCGAATCAAAGAGGAGGCTTCACTTTGGGTGGCGGCGGGGGCCAAGGACCTCGCAAGCATTATTGCGCATAACTAGTTTCTTGTAAATTTTGTAAAGCTATACTCGGTTTGTAATTCCTTTTCTTTATTTTTTTTGAGGGAATTCCTCTTCTTTATCAATGAAATAGGCACTATCTTGTGCCCGTTCGTTCAAAAAATAAACTGTAAAACTAGCAAAATCATACCTAATATGAACTGGCAAATACTATTTTACTGAAGAAATAACATGCATGTAGCCTTTGTGGTAAGTGGTAACCGGCGAGCACCGCGTGCGGCAGGACAGTCAGCGCGTAGGCACAGTTGTGCATTCAATCCCGGCCACCGCCCACTGCATCGTGTGGCTCGTGGATTCAGCCTACATTGTTTTTGTGGCTTGGCAATCGATGTTTTTGGCATTGTTGGTAGGCTACTGGCCGGGCTTCGTATCATCATAATATGACAGTGTGTCCTTGCTTCTTTTTTGAGAAAAGGGGATGCCTTTATTCATAAGCTCATACAAAGTTCATACAAGTTACACACAATAACCTGTAAAAAAGAAAGAAAAACATTGCAGCATGAAGTTCTTGCTCGTCGACACCCAGGCTTCATCTCCTACTGCCACCTCTGGCTGATCGAAGGAGCCGAACAGAGATTTCCTCCACAGGCAAGGTAGGGCCATTAGATTCACCTTTCCTTTTTAGGATCAATTGAAGTAGAGGTACAGCACCATTAGAAGTCACCACGGCAAGCTCGAGAAAAGCCTTCAACCAAGGTAATCTGACCACGTTCACCCCCAATTGGAGAAGGAGAACGAAACTTACTGGATATCCATGCCACCAGTGAAGACATTGGAGCAGATACACTGCTCATGGACCGCGGCCGTATGACCACATCCAGTAAGCTTAGCACATCTTTTGCAACGCTGTGTGACTCTCAATTCCGTGCGTGATGGTATGAATAGACTTGGCGGCGCGCTAGCTGAGCTTAGTTTCAGCGTCATTTGGCTTCACTGTCAGTGTTGCACCCCACGTTCTATAGCAACATCTGTCTGCTATGGACTCAACATTCCCCGTGCCTCCTAAGCCTTGCGATCATAATCATATCCAAGATCAATGACGATGCTGATATTTCACACCTATGAAAGACCTCAATTAGATGAAACTGCTGCAACATATGAATCTGAAGTGGAGACATGGGAGACCTTATATATAGGCCGCCGCAAAGGGGGATCACGCCGGGTGAGTTGTGAATAAGTTGATGGGCATGACTGGACTTAAACTCCTCAAACTGTTCGAAGTTCTGACATGAGCCACTCAGCATATTCACATCCACTAAGCTTCAAAACTATGCAACCACAGAGTCTGCAGGAGAACCCAACTATCCATACAGACCGGTATACTGCATAACTATACCCTCATGATGTGTGTCACGCCATAGACATCACCCACATTCTCCTACATATACATGCAGCAAGCCATGAGCATCTCATTTTATGTCAAATATATTGGCCAACGTAAGGTGTTTCAACAATATAACTAGTACATGTCAAACACACATGCGTGGCAGGATTATAAACATTACTCCTGATTGTATCTTTGCTTGCTGCAATCTTGCAACACGACATGTAACATGAACAGGATGGTGCTATCATCGATCCAATACAGACACAATAATTGGAGCTACATACGCACTACAACTCGGCAAGCTAGGCTTGGAAGGCGTCCGGAAGCTCAAGGTTGAACATATATTTTATAATTTCACCGGGTTCTGATGATTGACTTTGCAAGCCTAACGAACTCTCGCTTCTACTCTTCGATGATCCATCAAACATCAGATCAAGATGAGCATTCTACCATCCATGGCCTGCGTTGATGGAGGGTCGCCCGGTGTTTTTCCAAGTCTCAAACCTCTGTCTTCGGTGTGAATGACTGCCGCGCGCAGCTTTTCTGGAACGGCGAGCTTCGATCTACCCGAGAACAGTGGAATGCGGATGTCTAGCAATTCGGCACTCACTTCATTACCTTGAGCCTCAGGCCAAGCGCATGTCTACATGGATCTCTGTCTTAGCGGCAGCACAACCTTATTACCTGCAAGCTCGGGGATCGACGATCGATAACCGGTGCTAAAGGTGTCCACCGGTAGAAAAATATATGTGTATGTTTTGTTGTCACTACTGGAAGGAACCACATTTGCACTCGAATCGGTGCTATGCAACCAGTGCTAAAGAAAAATATGTGTGTATGTTGTGTTGTCATTACCGAAAGGAACCACATTTGCACACGGACCGGTGCTAAAGAAAAATATGTGTGTATCTTGTGTAGTCACTACCGGAAGGAACCACATTTGCATCCGCACCAGTGCTAAAGGTACCCACCGGTAGAAAAATATGTACGTTGATGCGGACATTTGCATCCGAACCGTTGCTAAAGGTGCTCACCGGTAGAAAAATATGTACGTTGCTGCGGGGATTCGAACTGAGAACCTCTTGGCTCATGTGTACCCACCTAATCATCTCACCTACGCAACGCATGTGATAGGATAGAAGATGCGCTCCTTTTGAAGTAGCAAGCGACACCCCCTTTAGCACCGAGACGTAACACCACCCGGTGCTAAAGGGTCCCTGGGGGCACCCCAATTTTACACCCGGTGCTAATGCATCACCTGATCTTGAGTGCGCCGAGACATATAAGGAGGGCGGATGATGGTTTCTCTGACAGTGTGTTGACGATGCAAAAGATGGCATAATTAGATATTACTAAAAGTGTACTTAATTCAGTGCATTGTTGCGGGATCTTTTGGTGAAATTTGAAAATAAAAATAATAAAGTGAAATTTGGAAGCAGAAACACTAAGATGATTTCTTCGTATTCTTGTATGTTGAGAGAAATAGAAATCAATATTTTGTAGTGGGGTGCTCGTATATAATTTAATATAGATATATAATTTTTTTAGATTGGACAGTGCAAACAATTAAGATGATGTGGATGCACCGCATGCGAGAAGTATATAGTTTAATATAGATATAGAATTGGACGGTGCAAACAATTAAGATGATGTGGCTGCACCGC
>OAMR01000313.1:698399-721170 GCA_900205405.1 Echinochloa crus-galli | reverse complement strand
CTCTCGCCCGCCGCCCGCCGCGCCAGGGCCTCCGGCCTCCCCGCGCTCGCCCTTGCGGCCGTCGTCGCCGCCGGAGTCCCGCGCGCCGCCCCGGCCGCGGCCCGCAGCCGCTCCGCCCGCAACTGCTCTGTGCACTCGGAGCCGCCGCCTCCACTGGCCGTGCGCTGTCCACCGCAGCCCGCCGCGTCGCTCACCGCGCTGGCACCACCCCGCCGCCGTTGCTCAGGGTCGCCGCGGGAGCGCTCCGCCGCCATCGTCCTTGCGCCCCACGGCCAACGCCGCCGCCGCCGTCGCCGTCCGTACAACGCCGAAGCGGCCGCCCGTTGCCGACCGTGCAGTCACCACCACCGCACGTCACCCGCGGCCGTCGCTCGCGGTGAGGGTGGGGAGAGTAGGGGCGACGCGGGAGAGAGAGATAGGGAGTGGGGAGAGTGGGGACGAGGCGGAGGGGAGGCGGCGGGGAAGGAGGCGTGGGGGAGAGGAGTGAGGCGGAGGCGATGAGGGAGGGGATGCGGCCGGGAAGGGAGGGAGGAGAGAGAAGAGGGGAGGAAGGAGATGGTAGTTGAAATAGTTGATTAAAATATAGTATAGTTAGTATGAAGTATGAGATATAGAGTATAACGAGGGCGGAGAAAGTGAAACTGTACTGAAAAATCTTGATGACTAGGCGAAAATATTCCTTGAGGATGGAGATGAAGTACGACGAATGCGAATAGCCTAAGTAAAGCCGGTCGCTGCTATGCGAGCCTCAGCGCGGGAGCCGAGCGCTACGCGTGGGAGCGGAGAGAGAGCAACAGTCGTCAGATTGCCAGGGCAACCACGTGGCGCACATCCAGGCAGGGGCTGCACGGAGGGAGTTTTACAGCCCTCCTGCTCCTGCACGGAATTTTTTTCCTACTCGTTGATCGATCGTTCCGCTGATTTTGAGCATTGTGAGCATCGACATGTCCTGGTGTCATTATTTTGATATTCTTTATTTGGTAGAGCCGCCGGCACACCGATCGGACATGGTAGCTAGATTCAGTACCACACACAAAGGCACAGATCACTATGCACCCCGGCCCGAGTACGTGATTGCTAACGGAGGGTGTTCCATTATACTATTTTTTTAACTAGTGATATTAGATACCGTAAAAAGATCTCATCTACCTTGTTCCGCACCTATACCAGGACAAGGAAATGGACACACTGATTGCTAAGGCCCACACCTCTACGCTTCAGTCCTGCGGAGAGGAGTAATCAAGCTTTGAAGCAGAGCAGCAAGCAGAGATTGATAGCTAGGCATGTCTTTTTTTTATTTTATAAGCTTAAATGTCTTGATCAATGCATGCTCTATGATTCGCATGTTTGCAGCTCTGTTGCGGTGCTTGAAGGGATGAAATGGATAAAGGCATCATGGTTTTGCTTGATAAAAGCTCTTGTTGTTTGTTTGATCGATTGTGTATTTGAAGCCTAGACGCTTGGTTGTTATACCCCCCTCAAAAATATGTGATGTGTATTCTCCATATATATGCATGTTGGAAATCAACTCTCTCAAGACAACAACCACCAACCACTCCACCAGTTGCATCACCGACCGCGTGTCTATATATCTACAGACTTTTGGAGGGAAGACAATGGCAGTCCGGAAGAGAGCCATGCCTCCCGACCCTCCCTCCCACCCCCGGTCGCCGCTGCGGCGAGCTCGCCCAGATCCGGCCGCCCCACCCCAAATCCTCCACCGCACCAGCCCCCCACAAGCCCACCCGAGCCAGCCACGGCCCCAGCCCCACCAGATCCACCCCGCTCGCCAGTCACCGACCCAGGCCAGCGCCTGGGAGCGCTTCTTTGCGGAGACGCCGCCGCCCGCGCCCAGCTCCGGTCAACCATGGCGGGATTCGGTGGAGTATGTGCCTGCCATGCCGGATCCGCCTGCTGCATCAACGGATCTGCCATCAGCTGCCAATGATTCGGCGCCCAGCTACGCCGACGTGGTCCGCCGCGGCGGTTTCACTCCTCCCCACCTACCTGCCCAGCGACGACTCGCCCCTGCCATTACTGCATATCAGAGAAAGCAGGGGAAGCACATTCACTACGCCACGGCGCCGAGGACGGAAGCTGCCAGGGTGCGACGCAGTTACTCTCCCCTGCGCCTCGACAGGTTTGGACGGTCGTGGGGAGCCAAAAGAAGCAGCAAAGGAAGCAACCTGCAAGCGACACGGCACCTAGCCTACGCCGTCGAGGTGACACCGGAGGTGACGCGCCTTCATGGCGCCGCGGCGCCATGCCCCCTTCAACGCGCCCAACCACCAGGTCTCTGGAGGCCTTCAACAAGGCAACGGCAGGGAGATGCTTCATTTGCCTCGCTAGCGACCATCGCGCTGCGTCGTGCCGCGACCCAGTGCGTTGCTTCTCCTGTCGCCGGTCGGGCCACAGAGCGCGACGCTGCCCCCAGCGCCGTCGCCGCACGCCTCCACCCCGCCAAGCCCCCGCTGCAGCGCCGCCGCACGCCTCCACCCCGTCAAGCCCCTCCGCCACCTCCACCTCCGCCCCTCCGCCGCCACCACCACCGCCTCCTCCGCCACTTCCACCGCCACCACCGCTGCCCAAGGACGGGAGCCTACCAATGGTGATCGGCGACCCCAACACGCGCCCGGATGTGGCGACTGTCTACATCCCAACTTCCTTCGAGCTGGAGAATGATGTTCGCGACTGGGAGAGCTGCATGCTCGTCCCCTGGGCTATGCACCTGCCGCGCGACGCCGGTGCACGCGACATCGAGGAGCTCCTCCTCTCCGAGCTTCGACTCCAGAAGGGCGCGGTCACGGTGACTCTGCACCAACCTGAGCCATACCTCATCCGCTTCGAGAGGAGTGCGGACTGCGCGGCAGCTGCTGGCCGTGGCCGCTTCAAGGGAAGACACGGCCTCGACATCTGCCTCCGGCCGTGGCAGAGCCTGAGCAATGCCCTCGGCATGAGGCTCTTCTTCCGCGTTCGCCTCTGCCTCGATGGCATCCCAAGCCATGCCTGGACGCCGGAGGTCGTGGAGAGGATCATCGGCAACAACTGCGCTCTGCAATGCATCAACACCGACCTTGTGCAGCCGGCGGACACACGTCACATTGACCTGTGGGCCTGGACCACCAACCCAAGTGACATCCCCAAGCGCGTCTGGCTCGTCTTCACCCACAAGCCGACGGACAAGTCCACGGTGGGCTTCTTCGTCACCGAAGTTCCGCCGGAGCGTTGGCAGCAAGGGATAAGGTACGAGGTGTTCCTGCACATGCCGGTCCTTGAAGATTACACTGCGGCCTCTTATGACCTACAAGCAGCTGTGCGTGGGGTGTTCACCCCGGTGACACGCACCTACGATTGGCGCTATGGCCTGCCTGACGGGGCCCCGCCGGGTGAGCGCCCGCGGTACCCAGCAAGACTTCCCAAGCCACCACGCGAGCCGGAGGAGCGCGGTGACCAGCGCGAGCAGGCGCGGGACAAGGTGTGCCGCGACGCCGGCCGCGAACGCGCGGACGACGCGCGTCGCGCCCATGGCGCGCGGCGGGACGACGTGCGCTGAAGGGGGAGCGGGTCATGCAATGACCGTGACTTCACCTGGCCACGTCGCCACGACGACGACGACGATGAGGGCGATTACGAACATCCGGGCGCGGGGCACGGCAGTGCTGGCCGCGACAAGGGAAGGGCCGACTACCGGCGCGAGAGGACACGCTCTCCTCGCCGGCGCGACACCGAGTTTCGTGGCGGCAGGCGCCGGGGCCTTGGCGATGACGAAGAAGGGCGCCAGGTGCTACGTTCGCGCTCGCGCTCGCGCTCCCGCTCTCCGCGTCGTGGGCGTGGCAACCTGCCGAAGATGCAGGAGCTCGGCAACAAGTCCACGGTGGACCTACAGCACCTCTTCGCAGCAAGGGCGGCAAACCTCCGGCAGGAGATGGCAAGCCAGGTACGCGAGGCGCCTCAATCTCTGATCATCAATCCTTTGCTTGCCGAGGAGTTGCAGGAGCAACAGGCCAATCTGCTGCATCGAGTTGAAGACTACATCAGCAAGGCCTCCCGGCTGGCTGGCCGACTTGGGCTGGGCTCCATGGGCCGGACGCTGGCGAGGAATGAAGCCTGGTCTGTGCAGGGCCCTGGGCAAGTGCAAGCCCAGCAAGTCTTCACCAGGCTCAAGACGGACCTTGGGTTGCTGGGCCGTCCAACCCTGCAGCCATCAATAGCGGAGGTGAACGAGGCTCTGGACCGCCTAGAGCTGGTGGGCCTGCGCGGGGAAGCTCCAACGGGCCAGGCCGTCTGGGCCTCTCCCGGCCTGCAGGCCTCCCCCAGCTTGCTCGAGGCCTCGCCAGGGCAGGCCGCGCACGGGGCGACACACGCCCCCCTGCCGCGGTTAAAGGACGACGACATCGACATGCCTGACACCGAGATAGAGGATGCACACGTCGAGATGGAAGGAGCACAGGTACCGCAGCGGCCGGGTGCGGTTGCTGACAGTCTCCAACGCGCACAAGTGGCTGACCTCTTCACTACTCCTGTGCAACCTGTTTTGCAGCAGCCGCCTCAGCGCCGGCAGCGTCAGCGGAGAGTCTTCGACATGACGGCGGTGCGGCGCAGCGCGCGACTCGCCAAGAAGCCTGCTTTCCCGTCCATGACGAAGGCGCAACACAACTTGTACCGCAAGCTAGGGATCCCAACAGAGGAGATCGCGCCGGTTGAAGTCGTACTGCAACAATACGTCGGCACGATCAATGGCCCGTTACCAGATTACGTCATAGCTGCGCTCATGGCCTTCCTCGATCTCGACGATGCTGCTGCGGAGGCCATGACAGATGCACTTCTTCAGCACGCCGGAGAAGGTATAATGGACCTGCAGGAGGAGCAGGAACCTGCCGGGGCTTAACTCCCAAACGGCACACAGCGCATCTCTTGTCTGCAATGAATCATGTATCAGACTACTTTACTTTAGCGTTCTGCACTTGCGAAACTCCTGCCCTGCTGGCTGCGACCTTCGGGCATCAAGTACTCCTCCTCGCCCTGCTGGCTTCGACCTTCGGGCTTGTACTCGCGACTTACACCCTGCATCGTAAACATTGGCTCCCGGCCCTCGCCCCCTATACCGATCTGCAGCACACGCCACAGGGGCCTACAGCAGCGAGAACATCTGTTCCAGATGAAAGGCAACTTCAACATACTCACTTGGAACGTTAGAGGGCTAAATGCACCGGCTAGATGTATGGCGGTGCATGAGTTTCTGCGTGATACAAATTGCCAGATAGTGTGCCTCCAGGAAACTAAATTACAACACATTGATGCAGTGCTGGCAAAATTCTTAGGTGCCTACCGGCTTGATAGCTTTGCTTACAAGCCGGCGGATGGCACCAGGGGCGGCATCCTACTGCTATGGAACGACGCCGTGGTGAGTCTACAGAACATAAGCATCGGCAGCTTCTCCCTCACGGCACAGGCCACCCTTCGACTCTGCTCCTCGTCCTTCACGTTAACAGCCGTGTATGGCCCCTCCCAACGCATTCGTAAACCAGCCTTTCTACAACACCTACGGGCCATAAAGCCACCAGACGATGAGGGCTGGCTAATCTTGGGTGATTTCAACCTAATCTATCGTGATAGGGACAAAACCAACAGCAACCTAAACCGGCGGCTCATGGGTAGTTTCCGCGCGACTTTGAACCATTGCGGCCTCAAAGAGATAAACCTCCACAACCGTAAATTCACCTGGAGTAACGAACAACGAGAGCCGACCCTAGAGCGGCTAGACGGAGTCTTCTGCAACTCGGCATGGGACTTGAACTTCGGTAATCACACGCTTAATGCGTTATCATCCTCCCACTCCGACCACTGCCCTCTGCTCCTCGCACAGCAAACAGGGCCTAGGCACCCAACGCCCTTTAAATTCGAAAATTTCTGGACCAAGTTGCCAGGCTTCATCGATGTTGTGAAACAGGTATGGTCGACACCGACCGATCACACTGAGCCTTTTCACCGGTTAGGGCACAGGCTACACTCCCTCGGCCGGGAGTTACGACACTGGAGCAAGACACATCTGTCAGATGTTAGAATCAAAACCAAAGTGGCACAATACATCATTCTCCACCTTGACTCGGCAAAAGAAAACAGGCCTCTCACTGACTCCGAGTTCACCTTGCGCCAACGTTTGAAGAGAAGGGTTTTAGGGTGGGCTGTAGTTGAAAGGGCTCGACGGAAGCAATGTTCGCGGGTTACTTACCTAAAGGAAGGCGACGCCAACACAAAATTTTTCCATCTCAAAGCCAACTCCCGCCGACGAAGGAATTTTATACAACAACTTCGAAAGGATTCCGGGTGGGCCGTCTCTCACGCAGATAAACAGGAGCTCATCCTCCAACACTTCAGCGCTACCATGGGCCCTCCACAAAGTCAATCGCTAGACTTCTCCTGGGCAGACCTGCACTTCCCAATGGTGGACCTCTCCAGCCTCGACGCACCTTTCACGGAGGCTGAAATTGCCAAGGCCATTGCTCAGCTGCCACAAGACAAGGCCCCAGGTCCCGATGGATTCACCAGGCATTTCTTCAAGACTTGTTGGCCAGTAATAAAGTCAGACATCATTGCGGTGATTAACTCCTTCCACGACCTGCGCTGCAACGACCTAAATCTTCTAAACTCGGCCAACATAGTGCTGATACCGAAGAAGGATGGTGCGGAAGACCTACGCGACTACAGACCCATAAGCTTAATCCACGCCATCGCGAAAATCATCAACAAGCTGCTTGCCCTGCGCTTAGCTCCACACATGAACGCCCTCATCTCCCCTTGCCAAAGTGCTTTTATCAAAGGTAGAGCCATACACGATAACTACCTCTACGTGCGAAACATTGCTCGCCGTTTCCATCGGAATAAGACAGCGGCATTGCTTATGAAATTGGACATCTCTAAGGCCTTCGACTCGGTGCGCTGGGACTATCTCCTATCTCTCCTGCAACATCGAGGTTTCCCGCAACGTTGGTGCGATTGGATCGCCGCCTCCCTCTCAACATCCACATCCAAAGTACTACTCAACGGCATACCCCTCGATCCAATACCACACGGTCGTGGCCTTCGACAGGGCGACCCCCTATCACCGCTTCTCTTCGTCCTAGCAATGGACCCCCTGCCACAGCTACTCTCGGTTGCCACGGGCCGTGGACTCCTAAGCAAAGTGGGGGGCCGTGTGGCAAGATTTAGGGCATCACTCTATGCGGACGACGCGGCCATCTTCATAAAGCCGACAGTGACGGACATGCAGAATCTAAGGCAGCTGCTGCACTCTTTTGGCCAGGTCACAGGCTTGATCACCAATCTTCAAAAAACAAGTGTGGCGCCGATTAGCTGTGGCGGCATGGACATTACAGAGCTACTCTCCAATATGCCTGTAACACTTGCAAGCTTCCCAATGCGCTATCTAGGCCTTCTTCAGCACGCCGGAGAAGGTATAATGGACCTGCAGGAGGAGCAGGAACCTGCCGGGGCTTAACTCCCAAACGGCACACAGCGCATCTCTTGTCTGCAATGAATCATGTATCAGACTACTTTACTTTAGCGTTCTGCACTTGCGAAACTCCTGCCCTGCTGGCTGCGACCTTCGGGCATCAAGTACTCCTCCTCGCCCTGCTGGCTTCGACCTTCGGGCTTGTACTCGCGACTTACACCCTGCATCGTAAACATTGGCTCCCGGCCCTCGCCCCCTATACCGATCTGCAGCACACGCCACAGGGGCCTACAGCAGCGAGAACATCTGTTCCAGATGAAAGGCAACTTCAACATACTCACGTGGCCAGTAGATTATCGTCCTGGCACGGGAAGAACCTCAACCTAGCAGGGAGGATTTGTCTGACCAAGACAGTGCTGACTTCGCAGGCTATATATCTTCTATCAGCAATCAAAGCTCCTAAAGAGGTGCTGGAGGACCTGGACAAAATGAGGAAACGTTTCCTATGGGCTGGCGACAAGGCTATGACGGGAGGAAAATGCAAAGTCAATTGGACACGCAGTTGCCTCCCCAAGGACAGCGGCGGCTTGGGAGTCCTAGACCTTGAGAAATTTGCTCGAGCCCTGCGTTTACGTTGGCTATGGCATGAACGAAGATCACCCGAAAAAGCGTGGGTAGGCACCGGGACCCCATGCGACGAAGTAGACCGCCTGCTTCGCGGCATGCACAGCGATAACATTGGGAGACGGCGCAAACACTAGCTTCTGGCATGATGGGTGGGTGAAGGGACGCCGCCCGAAAGACTTGGCTCCGAACTTGTTTCTTCTGACCACTAACAAGTGGACAACGGTACAGGAGGCGCTGACCAACAATGCTTGGTTAGGGAAGTTCAATATCTCGGCGGGCATCGCATTAACACACATTCAGGAGCTCGTCACACTATGGACAGCCGTCAGACGCACAAATTTAGTTGAGGGCACCGACGATGAGATACGATGGAAGTTCACACAGCATGGAGAATACACGGCGGCCTCAGCCTACAAGGCGCAATTTATCGGCTGCACCAAATCATCACACATCACAGCGATGTGGAGAGCGTGGGCACCGCCGAAATGTAAATCCTTTGCGTGGCTAATTCTACAAAACCGGGTATGGACATCGGATCGCCTAGCAAGAAGGGGCTGGCCGCACACCCCCACATGTGCATTATGCAGGAGCACCCCTGAGACAGCCACCCACCTGCTTCAAGACTGCCGGTACACTAAGCGAGTGTGGCACCTCATCGCGCACTGGATTGCTCAACCTGACCTGCTGCCCACCAATTGGCAGCCAAGCGACAACGGGAAACAATGGTGGACACAACTAACTACAAGAGGGGCAGTCCCTCGGAAGGCATTGAGAAGTCTGGCGCTCCTTGTCATCTGGGAAATATGGAAAGAAAGAAATGCAAGAATCTTCAACCGGCAAGAAGTATCCGCCCTAGTGCTCGTCGCCAAGATAAAAAATGAGGCCTCCACCTGGGTAGTTGCAGGGGCCAAGGATTTAGCGTCACTCCTTGCGCGAGAGTAACCCCTTTGCTGTTTTTTCCACCGGCTAGCCGGTTGTAACTATCTCCTTCTTTATCAATGAAATTGGCACATTTCGTGCCGGTTCGTTCAAAAAAAAAATATATCTACAGACTACATCAGCTCTGCTCAACCCTAGGCACACTTTGATTTCGCTTCGATATCTTCAGAGCGTCATCCCACTGTCTATATATATGCGGTAATGAATATAGTTGCCGTGCATATATAGTTATATACTCTGGAGACGAAACACGACTGGATGGTAAATGGCCCTCACTTTTGTACTAGAAATTTTAAGGATCGGGCCGGATTAGAGCCGGGCCAAAATAATACTAGTTTTGAGCTGAATTTTGTTAGAACCAAGTTAGATTGTGAAGGAACAAACGGGCCATGATCCGTTACCACCACTGAACACGAGAGAGGTAGCATGCTGCATGCCGTGAGCACAAACCTAAGCTATAGCCACCGAAACATATATCGATCGATCGAGTGCAATTACAAGCATATACAGTAGATAAGATAATAATGCACTACCGGAATCCCCAGCTTCACCGTGTGCCCGAAACTTCGCCGTGGGCAGAATCACGGGTACACGGCGAAGAGCCTCTTTGTCGTGTGCGCCACAAAAGACCCACGGCAAAGAAAGGAGGCATACGAGGCGGCGTTGGCCGAAGAGAAGAGGCTACGACAGGAGGATGCAGCGAGAATCCAGGCCAGCGGATGCAGGATATGTATTCCGTTTTCACTACTCAGTTCGCTCAGATGGGTCATACGGTGCCACCACTGCAACCGTTGGTACTGCGTCCTCAGTCTTCGGCTCCGTCGACTCCTCTTGTAAGCCACAACACAACCTTGTACATTCCTTTCAATTATTAGAGACTTAGAGAACAACTGCACATAGTCACATATAGAGTTCGATAAAATTATGAATTTTTAGATTACAGGTAAAAGAGCTCGCTGAAATGTAGATTATAACTTCAAAAACCTTCATTTTTGCCTCACATACAATCTATTCAATTTTCTGCAGAATCAATCGGCGGCTTCATGTTCGCCAGGCTTGTCGCCGGAAGCGATGGTGAACCTATGTCTACCGCCGCCCCCGCCTCCTCAGTGAACTATGCATGTGTGAACTTGTTGCTTTATGATTCTGAACTTGATGCTTTGCGTTTGTGGAATTGTAATAAACGTATTTGTGAATTTGTACACTTTTGAACTATTTATCTATATTGGTGTGCTAGTGACGATCTATATATGTATGGGATGCTTGTTACGATATATAATGATGCCTGAGATGTTTGTGTGAATTTTGGGGTCCTTTATACATCAAAAACAAAAAAAAAACAGAAATTTAAAGGTCACTTTGCCGTGTGCCAAATCCCTGGCACACGGCGAAGTGACCAAAACTTCGCCGTGTGCCACGGCCAAGGCACACGGCGAAGACCAACAGTTCGCCGTAGGCTAGCCCCCAGGCACACGGCGTCTTCGCCGTGTGCTCTGGGGCAGGCACACGGCGAAGTTTCAAATCTTCGTCGTGTGCCCTAGGGCCGGCACACGGCGAAGATTTGAATTTGAAACGCTCCGTCAGGTTGGTGGCCGTTTGTTACTTTTTTTCGCCGTGAGCCGCATTTAGCCTACGGGGAAGTCTTGCCGTGTGCTCGAAAAATGGCCTACAGCGAAGATGGCTTCGCCGTCGGGGCTCGTCACCGTGTGAGCTTCGCCGTAGGCCACACACGGCGAATATTTCGCCGTGTGCCTAAGGTGGCTTCGCCGTGTGCCGGCCGCACACGGCGAAGTACTGAAATCCGGTAGTGATGGGCATTAGAGACGTCAGGACTACTCGACATGGCTCTATATTTTGAGGTCTATATTTTGAGGTGTTGTTGGACAGTCAGGCATGGTAGCTTCACTCGAAAATGAACAAAGAATACTACAAGAGCTGCACGCAATCGCAACTGGCCTGGTCTGCGTACCAAGGTCGAAAGCTCACACGCAGTCCAACAAATTCATGAAGCAGCCCGCACGGCCATCTCTAAGAACTGCCCAAGTCCTAATAACATGCCTCTGTGTGGCCGCTTAAGCTTGTCGTTTGTTTATTATCAGCATATGTGTGACTGAGCACTGGTTTCCACACAATAGCGCACTCGATCATTGGGGTTATGAGCACTGTTACTAGAAATATGCCTCAACGTACTCTCAAGAGAATGCCGTCCAAATTAATATAGTGGCCTTCATATGATTTCCTCATGGCATGAAGAAGCAAGGGAAAGGCGCTTAGTGCTGCTGTAGTTGGTACACCGTGTGAGCACAACACTCCTATGGCGTACTTTTAGTTTGGTGGCATCTTAGGAAAGAGAGAAATAGTCAGACCTACATGCTGGATGCAAGTTATGTGAATCTTTTAAAAGCATTTTCTGCTATATATGCCCCTGCTAATACAACTTACAAGAATGCGCTATCCAGCAACTGAATACATCACAGAGACATGATGGAACAACTAGAATGAGTTCAATAGGCCTGGAAGATATCGGGAGTCTTAAGGTTGAGAGTACCGCTTATCTTTATGATATCTGTTTAGTGAAAAAAAACTAAAATATAGTACTCGATGTTTATGACATGACGTAGTATGTAAGAACCAAGGAGCATTTGCTGGTTTATGTTGATGCGTTCTGAGGAGCTGTGTATCCCATATACGTACTGTACCTATTACACACGTCATTAATTTAAATGTCAATTTTCAAAAGACAGGTTTTCAGAGCTAGTTATCCAAGAAACCCATGGAACCCAATTTTCGGAAAGCAAAAGACCAAACGAACAGGACCTAATCACTACTTTATTGCATAATGAACTGATGAACACTGAAATTTCAACAAGATTTGTCAACCAGGGCTCAATTTCTTGTTCAGATAACATGGAAACGGGTCGCTGAACACACGCCTTACTGTATACTCAAGGATTGTACCATGGAAGTTGTCCTTCTAAATTATTTTGCAAATCATCTGCCTTAAACAGGGTAAAGATCGATAGAGGGGAACATGAACACTTTTGAGTCTATATGAGCAATGCTTTATGCCTTAATAATCATTATACTCTCTGCACAGCATTTACACTGAACCAAGTTTATTGTTGACGATGTGCAATTTTAGCATTTTTAGCATTCATATATACTGTAGTTCTAGATCCCATCCTTTCATCTGTGATCTGATGGAGCTAGAAATCATCTCAAGGCACTGAATCATCCCAATATATATACTGCTCTCTGAATTCAAGTGAGGGTCTCAGTAAGTAACATGGACAAGCTTGGGTAGATAAAGCATGCAAAATAAGAGCACTCTATTTATATTATGGACTATCTCACTCTCTTGGGGTCCAAGATGAATAGAACGGTGCTGGCATCCATCACGAGGAACACAAAGCGATAGAAGCTGCACAGGAAGCGAGTGTAATCCTGCAACTAGCATGAGTATAGGCTTGGCGGACATCGGGAAACTCGAGGTTACCTGCTCATTGGATGAACTTGCATTCGGCATGTTCGGCGCACCAGGATCATGGGTTTCTAGTCTAATAAACAGTTAGCTTCTACATATCCATCCAGTCAAGAGGATTCTGATAACGCGAGGACACGCTCACCTCTCACGTGAATGGTAGGGCGTGACGACAGCTCGCAGTCATTTCTTCAAGTACTTGCAGTGGCGGAGCCAGGATGAAAATTCACCTATGACGAACTTACTACTACTAATTTATATAAAAATACATATAGATATAAAAATACATCACAATGCAACAAAAACATAGATATAGTCATGAAATATGCATAAATATACTAGTAGTTGCCTTGTGAGTAATAATTTTATGAAAATATTAAACATTTGTAAGTGGATATGATTGGATAAGACTTTACGTATAGGAATTTCAGGTACATTGGTCGATGAAAGTGAACATCTATCTTATCTTACGCCACTTACTCTAGCTTGACTTTGTGGAAGACGTCCGATTGAATGATCTCTGCCGTGATTTCGTAAGATTAATCGGTTCCTTATTTGGAAGTTTTGGTTGTAGCCCAAAAGCCCAGAGGCTAAAGGCCCAAGTAACGGTTGGCAAAAAATGACGGAGGGCCGGAGGGGCCCTGTTCTTCTTCATCGCAGCCTCTTCTCGCCTACGAACGTCGACGGCACTTCATGGCTGGACTCCAGGATGCCGGGGGTCGGGGGGTCTCGCCGGCGGCCAGGTATGGCGAGCGCCATGGCTCGCCATACTGGTGGCTCCACCACTGAGTACTTGCCTCTGTCAACCAGAGGGATAATGGGGTAGTCTGATGGCTATAAATCATCTCAAGGCACTGAACCATACCAGTATTGCGCTCTGAATTGTCAAAAGACGAAGAGAGGGAAAGCTTGAATGAAGGAACTCAAAGATTGGAGATAACAGCTCTGGAGTTTTGCAACAAGACCGGGTGGAATATCCTGAAGAAAATCAAGAACTAGTTCAGTCCTACTGTTAGTAGTAGTGAACCTGTGTTTCTTCGTTTTTGTTGTTCTGAAACCTGTTAGTGGGATAGCGATTCAATTTCGCTGGTTGTAATGCTACTTGCGGCTGTGAGCAACCTGACTGCTGAGGCCGGGATTTTCCTATTTCTAAAAAAAAAAGTAATTATAACATGGACAAGCCTGGGCTATCTCACTCTCTTGGGGCTCCAAGATGAATACAGCGGTGCTGGAATCCAACACAAGCAACACAAAGCGATAGAAGCTGCACAGGATCAGAGTGTAGTCCTGCAACTAGCATGAGTTATAGTATAGTATAGGCCGGCTTGGCCGACATCGGGGAAGTCAAGGTTACCAGCTCATTGGATGAACTTGCACTCTGAATGTACGGCGCACCTTGATCATGGGTTGCCAGTCTAATAAACAGTTGGCTTAGGATTAGGATAAAGCGAGGACGCTTACCCAGTTACCCCTCACGTGAATGGTAGGGTGTGACTGCTACTCAAAGTCATTTCTTCACGTATACTTGGCTGTCAGCCAGAGGGATGGGGTAGTGTTGCATTCAAGCACACAGCTGAGCACCCTGTCCGTGCTGGCTTATGGTAGAGAGACTAAGAATCAATGGGTAACGAATCACTACATACCTGTATTTTCTTTAAATGACGTTCCCATAAGAAACTTTAGCCTGTTTCCAGTACAAATTTCTAGACGGAAGCATCCATTTGAATACAGAGGGAGATATAGTATTTGTTCATGAATACTAGGCGGTGCAAATGCAATCATCAGTACATGCAGGACGAAGTGGTTTTGTGAAACATTTGCTGCTTATTTGCGGCCAGACACTAGCATAACTCGCAACAAATTAGTTTTTGAGACCAAAATAAAAGGGTACTTCATCCCAACCAAGTACAGAAGCCATGTGAGTACTGGACAAAGTATTGAAAGCACTTTCTCAAGATTACAGAAGGGACAGTCTTAATCTCAACAAGATTCCTGACCAAGTACAGAAGCCATGTGAGAGTAACTCCAACCCACCTCTCATCTGTCCTCCTACTATAGATTTAGATGAGAGAGCCAAAAAAACAGCTCCAACCGACCTCCTATTTTTGTTCCTAACTTTGGAAGACCTCTATTCAACGGCCTCACTCTTCTAGATCTGAGAGCCCCTATCCAGCCTCTCATCCCACTCACCAGAAACTGCCACCCATTCTCGCGCCGACACAGAAGCAACATGCCCACTTTAAATGAATAAAGTATAGGAGAGAATGAGATATAGGGGTACAAGTACGATAGGTTTGTTGAAGATGATTGTGAAATAAGAGAGAGAAAATAGATGAGAGACTCATTTAAGTGAAGTAGGTGGGTAAAAAATAAGAGTTGAGTTGGAGTTGCTCTGAGTACTAGAGAAAGTATTGAAAGCATTGTCTCAAGATTACTGAAGGGACAGTCTTGATCAGAACAATCTGAGACGGGCGGAATAGGGTGCAATGGCGCGCAAGGCATTTGGCGGTAAATAAGAGCTCTTTATAAATATCGTCGATTGTATCACTCCCGGGGCTGTAACCTTCAATATGCATATAGCTAAATGGTGCCATCATCCAACGAGGACATACAAGTGAAAGCTACACGCAGTAAGCGAGGAAAATCCCAAAATACAATGGCAGTTCAACTATAGACATGTGCTTGGAAGACATCATGAAACTTGAGGCCAAGAGGAACGCGGCATGGAGCAGGATTCGCCTTCTCGTCAGTGGTAGTGTGCACCGAATCCTTTCACCCCGTCATACACCTAGCTCTCCATGCACGAGGAGAAGCTCTAATCTCCATTCTCCACTACTCCAGTACTGCGACAGTGCGATGTTGCTGATGTGGGATGTTGCGTTTGTGTTCGGGGATGCCATTTGATAATACTCCACAGTCACTGTACTCATCGACGTACTCTAGAATGCATCAGAAAGTTTATACTATCCGATCCACTCTTGAACGCATCATAAAGACAGTACTCTACTGTCTTGTACGGTTCGTTTAAAAAAAATTAAAGTTCATACTATCAGATCGACTCTTGACCCCTTTCTTATTTTATTTTGAATTTCATAGCACAAAACATCATCTTTCGACGAATGCTCCGTGTGCCTTATATTTCTTCCTGATTCATGGTGAATCCAACGGCCAGTATATTTTTAGGCCGCCGCGTGTACCTCATGTTTACCATGGCAACAAATCGTATCGTTCATCCTGGTTTGTCAGGTTGGGTGCAATGTCTTGTCTCAGTTTCACGGGTCTTATCCATGCAATGGGAGCGAGGACATCGGCGGTGGCCCGCCAGAGTTGTTTTTACTTACTCCATCCCAAAATATAAGGATTTATTGACGTTCAGGAATCACGTTTGACCATTCGTCTTATTTAAGAAAAATGTGAATATAATATTTATTTTGTTATAACTTGTTTCATCTTTAGGTATACTTCAAGTGTGACTTATTTGTTTTATATTTCTATAAAATTTCTATAATTTTTTGAATAATGTGGATGGTCAAACGTGATGTCTAAAAGTCAACAAATCTTTATATTTTGAGACGAAGGGAGTACGTCATTGCCGCTCGAAGAAATCGATCTTCCCACATTAGTCGTGTACTTGTACACACCCTCTCCTCCACCAATGCCAGAGGAAGAGGACATGACAAGTGCGGGTGACTACCTATGAGGATGTGGGCCTCTTATCACGGATCGACCATGCCATTCACCAGGGATGAAAACGATCGGGAACGGTCGGGAAAACACTCTAATTACTTTCGCTATTAAATTATTTAGTTGGTAAGCTATTAAATTATTTAGTTGGTAACGGAAACGGAAAAAAAGTCGGTCGAAAAAACGAAACCGGAAATCTTCTGTCAGCCACTAGTATAACTCGCAACAAATTAGTTTTTAAGACCAAAAGAAAAAGATACTTCATCCCAACCAAGTACAGAAGCCATGTGAGTACTGAGTATTGGACAAGCCGTCCTGTTCGTTTGGATTGTTTCCAGCGAGCCAACAGTGTTTTTCTCTCAGCTAAAACCAGCGCCAGCCACCAGCCACCAGCCAAACGAACAGGCGAATTGAAAGCACTGTCTCAAGATCACAGAAGGGATAGTCTTAATCTCAACAATCTGAGAACGGAACGGCCAAACGGGACGCAACGCCTCTGCGGTAAATAAGAGCTGAGCTCTCTCTATATATCCACGACTGTCACACTCCCGTGGCTGCAACCTGCAAGATGCGTAGTAGAATGGTGCCAGCATCGTCCAACAAGGACATACTAATGCAAGCTACACGCAGTAAACGAGAAAAATACAATGGCAGTACAACTATAGACAGATAGGCTTGGAAGACATCATGAAACTTGAGGTCAAGAGGAACGCAGCATGTAGCAGGATTCGCCTTCTCGTCAGTGGTAGCGTGCACGGCTTCCTTTCACCTCGCCAGACACCTCCCTCTCCGATGATGAGATAAAGCTCTGATCTCAACTTCTCCAATGCTGAGATGTAGGATGATGTTGCATTCCTTTTGGGGATGCCATTAGGCAATACTTCAATCGACTCTTGAACGAATCAGATGGTTCATACTATCAGAGCGACGTACTCTTGACCCCTTTCTTATTTCATTTAGAATTTCATCACACCATAAAACGGGTGTGTTTAGTTCTAAAAAGTGGAAGAAAAAATTTGGTGAAAATGTCACATCGGACACTATAGCGCACTGTAGCACTTTTCGTTTGTTTGTGGTAAACATTGTCCTACCATGACCTAACTAGGCTCAAAAGATTCGTCTCGCCGTGTACATCAAAACTGTAGCGCACTGTAGCACTTTTCGTTTGTTTGTGGTAAACATTGTCCTATCATGACCTAACTAGGTTCAAAAGATTCGTGTCGTCGTGTACATCAAAACTATGTACTTAGTTTTTTATTTACCCGCATTTAGTGTTCCATGCATGAAGAGAGAGATTTGATGTGATAAGTGGATAGTGAAGTTTGGAGAGAGAATTTTTGAGTTTTTATAGGAACTAAACACAGCCGTCATCTTTCGACGAATGCACCATGCGCCTTACATTGCTGCATGACTCAACTTGTACGGTGAAGCAAAAAAAAAATTTCTCGTACCAGCGAGACTCAATCGTCGAAAATGTTGGTGGGCATGTAATTGTACACCCTAGTTGGTAAGCCGATGAAACTTTTTTTTATCGAATACACAAGAGGGTTGCGCATCTTTGAATTAAGAAAGATAGATAAAGTT
Source organism: Echinochloa crus-galli (assembly GCA_900205405.1). Classification (NCBI taxonomy): domain Eukaryota; kingdom Viridiplantae; phylum Streptophyta; class Magnoliopsida; order Poales; family Poaceae; genus Echinochloa; species Echinochloa crus-galli. The sequence continues at coordinate 703,402 of OAMR01000313.1, read as the reverse complement.
TACAACGACGCTTGTGTTACGCCTGAACCTAGTACACCATCTAAACCCTTTTCCTTTCTATTACAAGAATGAGCAACCTAAGGAGGGGGGCACCTTGTGCTCCTAGGGTGATTACTCGCGACCTAAACACCACAGATCACGCGCACCGGGTAAGGCGCGCACGTTCCATGAATATCAGCGCAGTTTGGTATATTTATAAGAAGTGCCGTGTCATGTGGGCCGTAACGGCTTTCTATCTCTGTCTAGTAAAAAGAGTACTGCTGATGGGGATGGGAGGTCCAAAACGACCTGATCAAGGCCCGGTAATATTTAAACAAAGATTTTACCTCCAAAATTCCACCATTCCTATATCTTTGACACGATAAAGCCGGCATCAACACTGGAGAACCACCTCCTCCTCCTCGTTTTTTTTCGAGAACGGCCTCCTAAACCTACAGAAGCGAACAAACTAACAGTTCAATTAATCGTCGCAAAACCAAAGCTGCACTGAACCACAGGATACAGTGATGCACCCAAGCTGTCGCGGCAACGCCGCGCTCCAGGTTTTCTAGTGAACACTGAAATTTCAACAAGATTTGTCAACCATGGCTCGATTTGTTATTCAGATAAAATGGAAATGGGTCACCGAACACACGCCTTACTGTATGGTCAAGGATTGTACCATGGAAGTTGTCCTTCTAAATTAGTTTGCAAATCATCTGCCTTAAACAGGGTAAAGATCGATAGAGGGGAACATGAACAACACTTTTGAGTCTATATGAGCAATGCTTTATGCCTTAATAAATCATTATACTCTCTGCACAGCATTTACACTTAATCAAGTTTAGGCCAAAAATTAGGATACATTATGAGAAAAATGAAACTTCTATGGAAAAATGAAACGCTTTTTCACGACGTGCAATTTTAGCATTTTAGCATTCAATATACTGTACTTCTAGATCCCATCCTTTCATCTGTGGTATGATGGCTAGAAATCATCTCAAGGCACTGAATCATCCCAGTATTGCGCTCTGAATTGAAGTGAGGGTCAGTAATTATAACGTGGACAAGCGTGGGTAGATAAAGCATGCAAAATAAGAGCACACTAGTTATATTCTGGGCTATCTCACTCTCTTGGGGTTCCAAGAAGAATAGAACGGTGCTGGCATCCCAACACAAGCAACACAAAGCTAGCGATAGAAGCTGCACAGGAAGCGAGTGTAGTCCTGCAACAAGTCAACAACTAGCATGAGTATAGGCTTGGCCGACATCGGGAAACTCGAGGTTACCTGCTCATTGGATGGAACTGCATTCTGCATGTACGGCACACCTTGAACATGGGTTTCCAGTTTAAGGCATGCAGAATGCCTTAAACTCATTCTACATATCCATCCAGGATCATGGGTTTCTAGTCTAATAAACAGTTGGCTTCTACATATCCATCCAGTCAAGAGGATTAGGATAACGCGAGGACGCTTACCCTTCACGTGAATGGTAGGGCGTGACTGCTGCTCGAAGTCGTTTCTGCATGTACTTGCCTGTCGGCCAGAGGGATGGGGTAGTGGCTGTGTTTAGTTCCCAAACTTCCCAAAAATTCTCTATCCAAACTTCACTATTCACCTATCACATCAAATCACATCAAATCTCTCTCTTCATGCATGAAGCACTAAACATGGATAAATAAAAAACTAATTACATGGTTTTGATCTACACGACGAGACGAATCTTTTAAGCCTAGTTAGTTCATTGTAGGACAATGTTTACCACAAACAAACGAAAAGTGCTACAGTACGCTACAATGTCCGATGTGACATTTTCATCAAACTTTTTCTTTCAGTTTTTGGAACTAAACACAACCAGTGTTGACACAGCTGAGAACCCTGTCCCTGCTGGGCCTATGGTAATTAAAGAGACGAAGAATCGATGGGTAACCAATCACTACCTGCATTTTCGTTAAACGACATTCCCATAAGAAACTTTAGCCTGTTTTCCACTACAAATTTCTAGTCGGAAGCATCCATTATTTGAGGACGGAGTTGTTCATGAATACTAGGCAGTGCGCAAGTGCAATCATCAGTACATGCAGTGATGCAGGACGCAGTGGTTTTGTGAAACATTTGCTGCTTATTTGCGGTCAGACACTAGTACAACTCGCAACAATTTAAGACCAAGAGAAAAGGGGACTTCATCCATCCAAGTACAGAAGCCATGTGAGCACTAGAGAAAGTATTGAAAGCACTGTCTAAAGATTGCAGAAGGGACGGTCTTAATATCAACAATCTGAGAAGGGAACGACCAAACGGGACGCAACGACTCTGCGGTAAATAAGAGCTGAGCTCTCTTCTATGCAAGATGCGTAGTAGAATGGTGCCAGCATCGTCCAACAAGGACATACTACACGCAGCAAGCGAAGAAAATATAGTGGCAGTTCAACAATTTATAGACATAGCAGGCTTGGAAGACATCATGAAACTTGAGGCTACAAGGAACACGAAATTGAGCAGGATTAGCCTTTGCGTCAGTGCTAGTGCGCCCCGAACCCATTCAGCTTATCAGACACTACCCTCGCCTGGGAAGAAAAGTGGCGCTGATATGCAGTGCTCCACTACCGCAACGAGGAATGTTACGTGTGAGCTCATGACGCCAGTAGGCAACAAGTCACTGCATTCTGATCCAATTTCCATCATCCTTGGTTCCTAGACTAGCCTGTTTGTGTCGGCAACATCATCGTGAATCTGTGCTTCGAGCGATCGACTCTTACTCTTCGTTATCTCAAAGTGACTCCATTGCTGCCTAGCTAGCATATCTCGCGCAATTTTGTCCTGTCAATACTGAGTTGATTCTTCCACAATTAATAGAAGAGGAGCTGGTTCACTTTCTGCTTAGTGTAGCTCTTATAAGTTCATCCCGTCAGACTTCTAGCTGATTCGTGCCGTAGTAGCAAGGGCCCTCGCTTTGAAATGCAAAAAATGAACCTTCTGTGTAATGCTTGTCCAAAATTCCTTGAAATCCCTGTGTTTCAAACATCCTTTAGCAAGTTCCCATAGAGCCCAGTTTTTTTTTTTTTGAGAATTAGACCAGTTTATTTCTACCGTGCAAGAAATGTTGGTGGGCCTGAACAATTTGTGGGCTTCCTTTCTTCGGGCTAGATGAATTAATAACAGCCCAGCATTCAAAGGGATGGACTGATGAGTGTGCATGTGTAATAGTTCTGTTTACATTAGTGTTTCGTAAAAACAATATTCACAACAAATTAATTTTTATGAGGAAAAAGAAAATGAACTTCACCTCAATTCCCAACCAAGTACAAATTAATTTCGGCATGTTCGGCTGGCTGGAGGTTGGTGACTGGTGCTGATTTCTGCTGAGAGAAAAATACTGTTAGCTGACAGGTGGGTGGTGCTGATTTCTGCTGAGAGAGAAATACTACTGGCTGGTGGCTGATAAGCCAAGCGAATAGAGTGAAACGCATTGAAAGCATTGTCTCCAGATTACTGAAGGGACAGTCTTGATCAGAACAATCTGAGACGGGCGGAACAGGGCGCAGCTGCGCGCAAGGGACAGTATAATATAAGTATACTCGACTGTATCACTCCCGTGGCTGAAACCTTGAAGATGCATATAGGATTGAAGCACCATCATCCAACAAGGACATACTAATATGCAAGCTACACGCAGCAAGCGAGGAAAATATAATGGCAGTTCAACCATATAGACAGATAGGCTTAGAAGACATCATGAAACTTGAGGCCAAGACTAACGCGGCCTGAAGCAGGATTCCCCGTCTCGTCAGTGGTAGCGTGCACGGCTTCCTTTCACCTCGTCAGACACCTCTCTGTCCAAATATGAAGGAAAGCTCTTAACTCTGATCTCAACTACTCAAGTGCTGTGATGAAGGATGATCTTGCGTTTGTGTTGGTGATGTCCTTAGGCAATACTCCAGTCAGTCCCTGCACTCATCGACTCTTGAACGCATCAGAAAGTTCTTACTATCAGATCGACGTACTTCTTCATTGGCCATGTTTGGATCCCTAGTGTTAGTGTTAGTGTTAGTGTTAGTGTTAGTGTTAGTGTTAGTGTTAGTGTTAGTGGTAGTCCTTTAACACCTCCAACTAACACGTAACAAACTAACACAATCTATGTTTGAATTCATGTGTTAGTTTGCACTTTTTGGAATCCTTGAGGAGAGAGAGGGGAAAAAAGTGGAGTGATTCTTGTGGGGTCTCACCAAACTAACACCAATTACCACCTCTTGGAGGGGTTAGTTTTTTTGGGGGTGTTAATCCCAACTAACACCAAAGTAACACTCATGTTTGGATCTAAGGTGTTAGTTTGGTGTTAGTTTGCCCCAAACTAACACTAACACATAGATCCAAACAGGGCCATTGGATGGACGGTTCAACGGAGGGGAAAATAACTTCCCCATCTGATTCATTGCCTCAGGTAACAATTACATAATTGTGCCACACAAAGGATTAGAGAGTAGAGAGAGGGGGGGGGGGGGTTTACAAGCTGAATCGTTTACATATTTGAAAACAAGTTCTGGCACCATATCTCCGGTACTTCTGCATCTTTCGACGAATGCTCCATGTGCCTTACATTGCTGCATAAATCAACATGTACGGTGAAACAAATATTCTTTTCTCGTAGTTTGGAAATCGAACTACAGCGATACATGAGGGACCTCAAATGGACTTTTTCCATTAATAGTTTGGTAGTGTGTTCAAGAAGTGGCGGGTCATGTGGGCCGTAACGGGCTTTCTATCTCTGTCTGGTAAAAAGGGTAGGAAAAAGTCCCATTTATACAAGACCGAGTTCTCGAAACCACCCTAGACACAAAAACTGGGTGAACTAGCTCCCTCAACTTTCAAAACCATTCACTTTGCCTCTTGTCGTGGTTTTAAGCGGTTTTTAAGGTGGTTTGCCTTTTTTCAATTGAAATTAAATCTCATAAATATTTATTAAACCACAAAAAATATCCCTAAGCTTCTAAAAGTTCTGAGAAAATCATGACCTAACTAGGT
>OAMR01000313.1:633570-651108 GCA_900205405.1 Echinochloa crus-galli | reverse complement strand
AGAAGATGGAGATGGGCACCACGTCCTTGTCGCCGTACAGCCCGTGCCGCGCGATGGCGTTCAGCCGCACAATGTCCAGCACGCCGGCGGCGACCATGGAGAAGATGGAGATGACGAGGCCGATGCCCATGCGCTGCAGCTGCGTGAACCCGCGTGGCCGGCCGGTGATGGAGCGCACGACGGGCACGATGATGCGGTCGTAGACGGGCACCCAGATGATGACGCTGATGGTGTCCACCATGGAGAGCGTCGCCGACGGGACGCTGAACTTGGGCCCCATGCGCTGGTCCAGCGTGTTGCCCTGCAGCACGAACATGGTGCTCATCTGCCCGTACACCGTCGCGAACACGATCCCGGTCGCCCAGATCGGCAGCAGCCGCACCACGCTCTTGAGCTCCTCCACCTGGGTCACCGTGCACAGCCGCCACGGGCTCGCCGCCGCCGCCGCCCTGTCGTCGGCGGTGACCACGGCCGCCCAGTCGAGGCACGCGAACTGGTCGGTGTGCTCGAGCTTGCGGCTGCCTTCGATGCCGGACTCCTTGTCCAGCGTCTCGTGCAGCTGCGACTTGTCGGCCGGCACGGCCACGCCCCACTTGCGCGCCGACGCGACGAGCACCTGCGCGATGCGGGTGAGCGGGCTGCCGCCCGGGCGCTGGTGCCTGTACAGCGGCGTGCCAATGAAGAAGCTGACGACGGCGATGGCCATGACGACGGCGGGGATGCCGAAGCCCCAGCCCCAGCCGACGTGCGTCTGCACGTACACCAGCACCGTCGACGCCACCAGCGCGCCGATGTTGATGGAGAAGTACCTCTTTGTCAACAGCCAGCTTTTGTGACCACCACAAGTCACATATTAGGATCTTGATATTTTTTTTTCCTAAAAGGATGATTTTTAGATTTACACAAACAAAACTAAAATTAAAGCAGTTCAGATCCGAGAAAATATAGAAAATCATAAAAGCAAATATCAGGCAAGCAATTGCGCGGACTAATTGGCCAAGGTCGACGAATACAGTTTCAGTAGAAGTCGAAGTCAAGGTGCGCAAATATCAGGACAAAGTTTCGTCGACCAATATCTGCGAACCAATAATGGACTAAACAAATACTAATCGTTACCATCAGCTTCCACTCCTTCCAGTGACAGTACAGCGTCAACGAAGTCCTGGATACCCCTGTCCGACGACCCGCCGGCGGCCACCGCGGCGCTCGCCTCGGCCTTCCATTTCCCGGCCCTCTCCCGCATCGCCGCCGCCTCCGGCCCGGCCATCACCTCCTCGACGCAGCGGCGCAGAGCATCCCGCGCCATTGGCCTGGGCAGCCGCACCCCAACGCCGTACACGTCTGCCAGGAACTTGGCGTTGGTAGGCTGGTCGGCGAAGCCCGGGTACGCGACAACCGGCACGCCGGCGGCCAGCGCCTCCGTCGTCGAGTTCCAGCCGCAGTGCGTCACGAAGCACCCGACGGCGCCATGCGAGAGCACCTTCCATTGCTCGCACCACGCCACCACCTTGCCCCTCCCGCCACCGCCGCCGGTCGCCGCCGCCAGGCAGTCGTCGGGGAGGAGCTCCCGGTTGTCGTCGCGCACCACCAGCAGGAACGGCCGTGCCGTCGCCGCGAGCCCCGCCGCCAGCTCGGCCATCTCGTCGGCGGTGATCGTCATCAGGCTACCGAACGCCACGAACACCACCGATCGCGGCGGCTGCGCGTCGAGCCACGCCGCGCCGCCGTCCCGGTCGCCGTCGCTGTCGTCTCTCCCGCAGAGAGGACCGACTGGCACGACGGGCAGGTGCGGGCGGAGCGCCTCCATGGCCGGGCGCTCGAGCGCGTCGAAGGTGTTGACGAGCACCCACGACGCCGTCTCGCGGAGGCAGCGGAGGTCTTCGACGAGCACCTGGCGCCAGATGAACTCCTCCGGCGCGTGGATCAGCGCCGGGAGGTCGCTGGCGGCCATCGGCGGCAGCCCGGGGACGGCGGCGGCGGCGGCCGGCGGGAAGAAGTCCGCGAGCGAGTGGAAGTAGTGGTAGAAGAGCGAGAGGACGGCGCAGGACTCGGTCCAGAGCACGGCGAGCGGGACGTCCATGGCGGCGGTGGCGCGGCCGGCCCACGGGGCGAACGCGTTGGCCACGACGCACGACACGGGGCGGCCGGCGTCGGACTGGCGCCGGAGGAGCGCCGCGAGGGCCGGCGGCGCGGCGTGCTCCAGGTGGCGTATCACGTCGCTGACGTCGCGGTACCGGGGGTCGTCGGGGGGCCACACGGCGCCGCCCCGCAGGTGCTCGAAGCGGAGCGTGCCGCGGCCGATGTCGGCGGCGGCGCCGTCGCTGTGGCCGAACTTGAGGCCGGCGTGGGGGGCGGTGCAGAAGGTGACGAGGAGGCCCCTGGAGGCGAGGCGACGGCCGAGGACGAGGAGGGGGTTGGCGTGGCCTTGCAGAGGGGCGGAGACGAGGAGGAGGTGGCGCTGGCGCGGCGGAGGAGACGACGGCATGGTGGCCACCTCGGCTCTTGCTGGATCGTTGGAAGCTGCAAACCAAGCATTTGCAGAAGCTAATCCTGCTGGGTCGCTAGTCATAGAGAAAGAATTCCTCACTGTCAGTGGGCGTCAGGCTCAGCAACAGGGGAGTGTACTGACCGAGTCTGCAAACCGTGCAGATTTTCTTCGCTGAATTGGGGAGTTGTATGTATTGGGGAGTTGTATGTAATGGGATGAATAGTCTGTCTGGTCGAGTTGGCTATGAAAGGACCAGAGATGTGGAAAAGATGGGATCTGACAAAAAGGCAAGAGAATGGTTCTAGTTTCTCTTTTTTAATTAACGGGCATAGCATTTCTTCATGTTCGGACGACGAATTGAGGAAAACGGATCCACCGCCCGGGCGTCCGCCTCCAGCCAGCGCTGGCCGCCGTCGCCGGCAATCGGCAGCGGCCCACCCTTCTCTTCCCTCCGTCTCTCCACCCGCAACACCACCACTCGTCGCTACCGTAGTCCCTATCTCTCCCCTTGGTCGCCCACCACCGCCGCTGCCGGTCGTCTTCGCGGCGGATATGCCCCCGCACCGATCCGGAGCCGACGAGACCGGATCCGGCGCCTCCGCCCCCTACCACCACCCTGAGGTCGCCCTCCACCGCATCGGTCGCCTTCTGCAGCGGATTCGCCGCCGTTGCCACGATCCGGTGATGCAAGGACTGGATCCGACGCTGCCGTCCCCTCCTATCGAGAAATCGCCCTCCGCCGACGCCTCCGCTACCACGGTGGTTCCGCCGGCCCAGGCCCCGCCATCGCCAGCCGTGGTGGCCTCGCCGGTGGACTGGAATGGGCGCTCCCGGAGGTGCGCCACCACGCCTCGGAGGCTGGGACGCGGCCTTGGCCGGCGCCGCCGACGACAGATTTGGTCTTCATGGTTGCCTTCGCCGTCGCTTCCTCTACGCGTCGAGAACCATCTTCTCCTCTCCGGTGGAGGCATCCTAGATCTCTGGGCAGCGTGCGGTCGATGAAGACTGCAACTGGCGGAGCTTGGTGGTGGCTGGCGACGCGGATCCAGCTCCGACGGATCAAGCGTTGCCACGCCCAAATCTGACGCCCCTATACCAGGAGCCCCGAGTCTGGGGGCAGCGACTGCCAGGAAGGTCGTTCCTGTCGTCTTCCCTGGCCCGATGACAGAGTCCAGCAATGGACAATGTACAGGCATACATCACAACATCAACAATCGCGGTCATGCTAGGCACCATCAGCAGCTCGGTGAGGTATATTCTAGCTCAAACGGTTGCTACCATGGCGTAGTGGAGGTTGAAGCGAAAGCCTGGTCGGTGACGCCTGCGGGTGCCACTTCCTCATTGGAGGCGACTTCGTGTATGCTTCCCTCAATATATTGCCATGTTTTGTTTCTTTGGCCCTGTTTAGTTCCTTGTCAAATCATCAAACTTTCAAAAATTCTCTCTCCAAACTTCACTATTCACCTATCACATCAAATCTCTCTCCTCATGCATGGAGTACTAAACGTGGGTAAATAAAAAAACTAGTTGCATGGTTTTGATGTACACGACGAGACGAATCTTTGGAGCCTAGTTAGGTCATGGTAGGACAATGTTTACCACAAACAAACAAAAAGTGCTACAGTGTCCGATGTGACTTTTTCACTCCACTTTTCACCTTTTCTCAGGAACTAAACACCCCCTTTGATGAAAACCAAGCCCTATCTTGGGCCGATGACGATGGCGCCATTGGCGTCATGTTCTTCTTGAAGACGTCGTCGTGGAGATCCATATGGTGTTGCAGCATTCATTGTTCGTGCTCTCGGATGTTCGTGGGCGATCTTCTGCATTGCTTTGAAAGCTACCTTTTGAGGGAACATACTGGCTGTGATTTATCAATGCAGCATGATGACATAAGGGAGACTGTCTATTCGACGAGCCAAGCAATAGAAGCTTTGGATATTTTCTCCAAGAATGAATGGATAGACAATATTAATATTATACTGCTTATGATTATTTTCTTTTTCTATGTATTTTTTTTCCTTTTTTCTTCAGCTATTGAGCTGAAGACTTTGTAAGATTTTGGCTGTGTGCATTTATTGCAGAGGCCGGAAATGTTTTCATTATCTAAAAAATGAATCTGCATTCTGAAATAGAAATTGCATCAGCCTGGTTCTTCATACTAAAAGCGGAACCCATTCAGGGGCAGAGTTACGAATTTTTCTTAGAGGGGACACAACATATCACGATAATTAGATGGTTGGTAAGTTAAAATGTAATATGTCTATGGTGTCCCTTCCAGACAAGAATTGAGACTTCATAATTGCAACCTAATATTTCTCTCATATCTTTTCTTATTCATGGTTCGATATTATGATATCTTAGGGTTTAGGGATAACTTTTTTGAAATGATGGTCAAGCTTTTAGTTTCATCTAACAAGGACATGAAAGAAGTGTTAGAAAATGCTTTTAGGATATACAAAGCACGGCGCTATTTAGCGTTTGGTTCTCTGCTGAATTCAGCAAGAATTCTATCAAATAGTTTTTTTCATAAAAGGGTAATTATATGTCGATTCTGTGAAATAATTCTATAAAATAAAATAAAATACTAAGAGCCAAAAAAAGTAACTTTTCTGATTTTATGAAAGACTTTTCATTCTGATTTTAAGAGTTTATTATGCTAGAGAATAGGAAACAATCACTTTAGAAAAGAGCGCAAATTCCTCCCATGGCAGTGCACTCTCGAACAAACTGCAGATCAATCTAAGTCTGAGAAGCTCGGTTTCAAGGATCGTCAAACTTCTCATAGCATTATACTATATTATTTCTTAGGCATTGATACTTTGACCAGGCACTGCGCGTCAACTAACATTGCATCTAAAATATTACCTTCACACAGGCACCTACATTAAACATTGATAGAACATTCTTCAATGTCACAAATGACACCATGCCCCTATCTGAATTACCCGCTTCGATCCATTTTCGTCGTTTCACTTCTGACCACACAAACTTGACACAAGAAACCCAAACTGATGAACCACAGCCAGCCACACAGAAATCGATCACTTCCCTACGCCTTGACCACCATTCATCAGTGCTCTGTATTGTGCTCCCCTTTGGCGTCCGGATAATCCGCCGTCTTCTTGTACTTGTACCAGCTTGCGATGACCAGGTACACGAGGAAGTTGATGAGGCTGAGCACGGCGAGCAGCCAGAAGAAGTAGTCGAGGTGGCCCCGGTTGAGGTTGTCCGGGATCCACCCGAGCTTGCCATTCTTCGTGGTGATGCGCGTCACGATGGTCACCAGCACCGTGCTGAGGTAGCTGCCGAGCGCGACGGTGGTGAGCGACAGCGCCGAGCACAGGCTCCTCATGGCGTCGGGCGCCTGGTCGTAGAAGAACTCCAGCTGCCCCACGAAGGTGAACACCTCGGCGCACCCGATGATGAAGTACTGCGGGATCTGCCAGAAGATGGAGATGGGCACCACGTCCTTGTCGCCGTACAGCCCGTGCCGCGCGATCGCGTTCAGCCGCACGATGTCCAGCACGCCGGCGGCAACCATGGAGAAGATGGAGATGACGAGGCCGATGCCCATGCGCTGCAGCTGCGTGAACCCGCGCGGCCGGCCGGTGATGGAGCGCACGGTGGGCACGATGATGCGGTCGTAGACGGGCACCCAGATGATGACGCTGATGGTGTCCACCATGGAGAGCGTCGCCGACGGGACGCTGAACTTGGGCCCCATGCGCTGGTCCAGCGTGTTGCCCTGCAGCACGAACATGGTGCTCATCTGCCCGTACACCGTCGCGAACACGATCCGCCGGTGCCTAGCGCGATGAGGTACAGCGCCACGAACACCGCCGCCGTCTGCGGCTCCGTCGGGTAGCATGTCCCGCTGGGGTCGCACGACGGCACCAGACCTTTCACAGACGACGCCATCGTCAGCAGCGCCAGGCCCTGTTATTTCAATCGATCATACATAAATAAATGTTATTGCTGGCATACTGGTAACTGGAAAAGGAATCATGAACTCAGCCATTATTCAGGCATGGCGCTTACGATGATGTAGATGATCATGAAGCTGGCGATGGTCCAGTATCTCCCCATGTAGGCGTCAGCCAAGAACGCGCCGATGAGCGGCGTGATGTAGCACGTCCCACTCCAGTTGGTGACATTGTTGGCGGCGACAGAGTTCCCCTGGCCGAGGCGGGTCTTCATGTAGTTCACCAGGTTGGTGCTCATACCATAGTACGCCAGCCTCTCGCAGCACTCGTTTGCTGAAAAACCAAGCGTTCATCAGATCAGTCGCCACCATCAGTGGACGGAAGGTAGAGCAAGCAGAGCAAATGCAACAGAGTGTATTGTATACTGACCAAGGATGTAGGGGCAGGCGCGCCAGTTGCCGGTGCCCTTCTTCACAGCAGGGTTCCCCTTCATGTCGACAGTCCCGTCCTGAGTGTACATGTCTGCAACCTCTCCCATGGCGTCACTCCAATGATGTGCAGCTCAGAGAGTGAGTGATCCCCTGTCCTGCCTGCAAGTGTACAATGATTCTGTTACTGAAGATTCAGCGAGATTGCCCTATATGCTGATAGATGGAGCAAATGGGCATAAGAAGCCTGGGACTATCAGACATAGTTCTAGTAGAGCAATGTATAATTGGGGTCAATTTAACAGCTCAAGTGCAAACATTTCAGTACAGGCATAAACTTTCATCGACAAAAGACAAAATTCATCTTTTGTTGGCACAAGTTAGTGGCCGGTTCAGTAATCCACACAAACAACGGGGAAGCTCTGGATTTGACCCAAACCTACCTCTACCAGAGGAACCAGTCATCAAGTTATGAACAGAACACTACAGGCCGCCCAATTTTTCAGCATACTTGACCACTAGCAATCAGAACTGCCAAGAAAATCAACAGCGCCACAACTCGCCCAACAAATTGATCTTCGAGCCACTAGAGCCAAGCGCAGCGAGGAAATTAAAGCTGACTAGAGCATGCCAGGGGCAACTGGACGCCATCGCCGAGTGAAAACCGAATTTCACAAAGCACAGAAAGCAAGAGATTCAGAACCACTTGAATCTCCGCCCAGCTACTTCCGCAGATGCCATGACGGAATCAAGAAGACGGGGGATGCCGCTCGTACCTGCAGAGGAAGGACTACGGGAAAGAAGCACGCGGCTTGTCTCCTAGAGAGTGCCCAGCCAAGAGGGAGGACGAGGCAGGCGGCCAAGACGAAGACTCATCCAGCCAAAATATCCAACCAATCCAGCTAGGCCACCAAGAACTTTGGGGAAGCCAAACAAAGCCCCCAAACGCAAAGGGAGTCTTTTGAGGATAGCCCCCTTCCTGCTTTTCCCAGTGCCACTAATCTAAAGAGGCGGATGAGCAATCATGGCTTTCGCCGCGCAGGCCAGGGGGCCTTCTTCCTCAGCACAGCTGCGGCTATGGCGACTGGTGTCATTGTGAAATCAGCGAGCACGTGTGATGGACTCTTCTTTTGGTGGTGGCGTAGAAGGACCGGGAGGCGAGAGGCGTGGCGCTCGCTGTCGTTGGGGTGTGGGGTCTTTGGAATGCACGGCCTCTTGTTTTCTGTCACGGACTCACGGTTATTGACTTGCTAGATTCCGTGCTGCTTCCCCCTGTTTTTACAGCTCGTAAACTCACGGGAGGGGAAAAGGAGGGACGGGTTCATTGCTAGTCTGTTTGAGGAGTGAAAGGATTGGTTGGCCTCCTATGCACGTGGACCAGCACAGCATCTGCAATTCTGCATCCTCTGAATCTTTTTTTTTCTAGTTTCTAACAAGCTGCTGCATGTGAAATGTGGAAGCCTTCTTTTATGGTTTCTAGTAGCTATTTGGAGTCAAGGCCGGATATTTTATATTCATTATCTAAAAAATTTGGGAGCCCAATCCCTCGGCCCCTCGGGAGATATATACTTTTGGTACTGTGCCTTAAGACTTTCAGAGAATCAGGGTATCAGACTGTATCCGCAGAAAAAAAAAGGAGAGAGAGAAGAGTATCGGACTGTGAATGCTGATATAAAAATCACTTGTTTCACTTTTTTTTCAAATGTGAGAAATCAAAGCATATGTAACTGGGAGACGTACGTCTATGATGAGTAGCATGGTTGGATTTCTTATACAAGGAGCGGTCAACTACTTGTCTCTGCCGATGGATACAGAACGGCAGTACGCGGAACGATTACGCGACAATGACGGCCAAGGGAAAGCAACGCGGCGACGCAGCTTTCGTTCCCACGGTGAGGATGACAGGTTTTGACGATGGGGGTGTTTAGTTCATGAGAAAAGGTGAAAATTAAAGTGAAAAAGTCACATCGGACACTGTAGCACTTTTGTTTGTTTGTGGTAAACATTGTCCTACCATGACCTAATAGGCTCAAAAGATTCGTCTCGTCTTGTACATTAAAACCATGCAACTAGTTTTTTTATTTACGCACGTTTAATACTCCATGCATGAGGAGAGAGATTTGATGTGATGGGTGAATAGTGAAGTTTAGAGAAAGAATTTTTGAAAGTGTGATGATTTTGACCAGAAAGCCGATGTGTCCTGCCGTCGCAGAAAACGATGGACTTGTTGGGACTGTGTAAAATCCCGGAATCCTTGACAGGAAAATTCTCACCGCTGTATGAACATCCAAAACAACGTGGGCTCTGTTTAGTTCCCTCCTAAAACCAAAAATTATCTCCAAACTTCACTATTCATCTATCACACTAAATCTCTCTCTTCATGCATGGAGCACTAAACATACTTAAATAAAAAAACTAAGTACATGGATTTGATGTACACGACGAGACGAATCTTTTGAGTCTAGTTAAGTCATGGTAGGACAACGATTACCACAAACAAACGAGAAATGCTACAGTGCGCTACAGTATCCGATGTGACATTTTCACAAACTTCACCTTTTTTTTCGTGAACTAAACACCCCTGTGATGCCACGCCGGATCAGGATCAACATCAGACGGGGACTCAGACACCATGGGGAGACTACGAATAGCACTGTACTAGTCTTGTTTTTGGAAGCTGTTACATTGGTCGTCGACGCAACTAAGGGCAGTCCCAACCCAAGGCACTAATAGTGATGTCCATAGCTTCCACATCATCAAGAAACAAGTACAGATACTACCCTCCTAAAGCAGACACTGATGCTCTATGACTAAATTAAATGATGCTCCTCTCACATCTTGTCTTGGATAGCGTGTAGAAACCATGTCTCATGCAAGACCCGGTTTTCTTCTCTTACTTCATTAACTCAGTTGCCACATCATCTTTTGTCCTACATGGCACTAGGGCTGGACAAAATGCTCGAAGCTCGTTAGCTCGCTCGGATCGCAGCCGGCTCGGCTCGACTCGGCTCGGTGCATATTCCTAACGAGCCGAGCAAGAGTTTTTGCTCGTTAGTATAACAGTGAGTTCGAGCCGGCTCACGAGCTGCTCGCGAGCCAAACGAGCTAGAAGGTTTAACAGACTAATGAGTAAATTATTAATTAACTATAATATATGTGCGAGCCGAACCAGGATTTTTGCTCGTTTTCTTAACGAGCCGAGCCGAGCTGGCTCGTTTGACTAACGAGCTCGAACGAGCCGAGCCAAAACGAGCCGAGCTCGCTCGATATCCACCCCTGCATGGCACCTTATTTAATGTTATAGACATCATCCTAATCATTGGGTTGGGATTGCCCTAACCTATAAGGTGGGCCTTCCGAGAAAACAACCTACCAGCCTTGTTTGAAAATACAAAAGTGTAAATAAACAAATATTTTGTTGTGTAAAATAAAGAAACTTGGTAGTGTACCGGTGTGCGTGTGCTGACGACGGAGGGAATCTTTCAGTGTAGGATCAATAATGCGGGCAGTCTGTTGCGGATACTCTTGCGCTTGCTTGAGCCGTTTACTAAACGTCGCCGCCTGGCAAGATTGTGCGCGTTTGATTGGCTATCTAACATAAAATACGATAAATCTTGTCCACGTATGCACCATCAGAGAGCGTATGCACCATCAGAGGAGGTGGAAACAGTTCACAAGCTAAAATGGAGACGTCGTACACGAGCTGAAGTAGAAAGAGATGAATATCCATGTGTGGCCCACCCACCCCCTAGCGCGTTCACATGATGATCCGGACGATGACGCCGACGTGACGCATCCAGGCAACGAGTCAAAGCAGTTTGGCTGCCAGTTGAGCCTTGATCCAAACAATGCGAAAGACTGGAACAACACGTACTCACTCTCTCTCTCTCTCTCGTGTTGGCTTTGGCTACACGTGCTGGAAAGGATAAAGGGATCGAGACGGATGTTTTCTTTTGCAACAGCCTGTCGTCGCGCGCAGGATTCATCGACAGCTGGCTGGATGTAATGCTGGAATCATCGAATCCCAGGGTCCATGGGGCTGCATGCATAGTCCAATCGGCGCACGACGCCGGCCGCTCATCTGGACACAGCACGTACAGCACACAGCCGGCCTAGCCCTGCCAAGTTCATAACCGGCCTTTTTGCTCTCTTGAAAGATTTTATTTTTTTTAAAAAAAAAGCAGAGCAAGAGAAGAGAAGAGGAGAATGAAACCCGATACCTACGATCATCACCATACAGTACGAACTTACTAGGAGGAGGAAGAAGATGCATGGTGCGGTTAAGACGACGAGTACAGTACGTGCATACATACATGTGTATATGTTTAGATGGTATTTTGGGGGAGCGCGTGGAGGAGATCGAGCAAGAGAAACAGCTACGTATACGATTGATTCCAGTAGAGTAGAATCTGTGTGGAGCCCCGGCCGGCCATGAGACATGGGCGTGCGTGCGTGCGCGTGTGAGAAACAACGGACGGATCGGAGAGCAGCAGGAGGGGTGGGGTGCGCGTACCAGGAGGCCGGAGGAGGGGGGTGGAGTGGAGCGCGCAGGGGCGTCGGCGGCGGCGCTGGAGCAGCAGGAGCCTTGTGGAGAATCTGCCGCCGGCCACCCGTATCGCAACTGTCTGTTAAGTTCCTCCCTCTCTGCCCGGGCGGAGCGGGGTCGAGGCAGGCCGAGAGGAGGAGCGCCACGGGAACAACCAACCGCTTTCCTTTGACCCCCCGTGTTTATAGGGGAGCCCAACCAAACGCGGCCGCGTGCGTCCGTGCCTTGCCTACTACTAGTCGGATTAGGTCCCCGGGCGGCAGGCGTGTAGGGTAGCGGGCGATCGAACTCCCCCCGTCCGATGCGATGCCGACTGCTGGCGATCGATCTCGGTTGGTAAAGTACTAGCCTGATGGACGACGCCGGCCTGCTGGTGCGGACGTGCGGTGGGGATGCTGTATGGGCTACGCCGCCGCCGTTGCTAGTATTAAACCCTCTAGCTCGTTGGGATGTGGGGCGCAGATTAATGAAGGGGTCGGAAAGGCGGATTGGCTGGCTAGCTAGCTGATCGACAGACGGCGTACGCGAACGCGACGGCGACGCTCTCGATCGGGACTTGGCGTTGGGGCTAAAGTGGAGCAAACCAATCGGAAACGTATGGCTGGTGGCTGGCTGGCTGGTGGCTGGCTGGCTGGGGTGTTGGGACAGTAATTTTCTCTCAGCATAAATCAGCATCAGCGACAGGTAGACGAACAGGTCGCTCGCTGTTGTGTAATGATTAGCTTAGTCTCCACACCGAGTTCTATCATATTCATACATACGGAGTATTATTACTTCTATCACAACAGAACAGTTAATAATAACTACTCTCATCGAACTAAATTCTCTCTCTCTCATCTTATCATGTTACTAAAATGGCTGATGTTACGTTAAATTTAAAAATAGTATTATAAAATTTCTATAAATCTTCGTTGATAGTGATCAACCGCGCCGCACGCTGCAACGACGAGGAACGACGCCCTCGCTTTCGACTGCGCGGTGGAGCACGGCCTACTGCCCTAACGTGATCGCGCGCCGTTAATTAACCTCGTGGCACGCCACACAATTGCGCGCGTACATGCATATCGTCACCCGCAAGCCCCAAGCAAGTGCATGCATATATGTTCGCGTTTGTTCCAAACCAGACTGATGACCACCTCATCTCGCGTCAGTACTCTCCATTAGGAAAGACGATCGGCGAACCTGATCTGCAGCTTCATTCGCGCAGCGTTTCGATCGAGTACGTTAATAATAACATTCCATTTCTGTGGAGAGAGATGCATTGGCACGTACTGGTTGGTACGAGTAGTCGAGTAGATGGCCGAAAAGAGTGTGCGGATGAGAGCCTAGCGAGAATGGAGGGCCTTACACAGAAATGGAATGTTATTAATGGCCCTACGCGGTGGACGCTGAGGAAGCCCATCAAAAGACCCAGCAGCAGCAGTGGCAGAGAGAATTACGCTGTGGGCCGTATGGCGCGCTTCATCCCCAACGATTGTAACAACTTGGGCCGACCCAATCATGCCCAGACGTCCCAAATGTTTATCAGGTTGATCTGTCACATCTTCCTTTTTTTTCTTTTTTTTAAATATATGGCAGCAACATAGCCGAGTAGCCGATGCCTCCGCCGTCAAATTTGTGTTACCAAGTACGAACAGCAACAGAGGTGGTGATGGACGGACGGAGGCCGCGGGGAATGGGAGCGACGGCGAGTCCCGTGCACCGCACCGACCCCACCGATGCGCTTCTTGCAGCTGCGGCGGCCCACAGTGGGTGGCCCGCGCACCAGCCGACACGTCGCTCGCTCTCCCTCCCGTGAGTCTGAGGCCGTGACACTTCTCTCCTCTCGGCCGTGGGCAGGCCGGGCCCAGCCGCAGTGCCCAGGAGTGCGAGCGTGGCCCACCCTGGCTCAGTGACTTCCACCACCGCCTGCAGGCAGGAGCTGGATACATGCATGCACGCGATGCGCCCGGATTCTCTCAGATCAGAAGCGACCGCCGCCGCTGCTACGGCTACGGGTGTCACTGTCACTCACCCAACCACAAGGAATATACCCACACCCCCCTCCTCGCCGCAGTGAATGTGAATCCCCCGTTCTGACGATTTAGCGCGGTGCGGTACCTAAAAAGGACCAACGCCTGGGTTTCCATCTCACAAATACGAGCAGCGAAGGCTGTGTTTAGTTCCATCACATCACCAAAATTCCTAAAATTCTCTCTCCAAACATCACTATTCACTTATCACATCAAATCTCTCTCCTCATGCATGGAATATTAAACGTAGGTAAATTAAAAAACTAATTGCATGGTTTTGATGTACACGACGAGACGAATCTTTTGAGCCTAGTTAGGTCATGATAGGACAATGTTTACCACAAACAAACGAAATGTGCTACAGTACGCTACAGTGTCCGATGTGACATTTTCTCTAAACTTTCTCCTACACTTTTTGGAACTAAACACAGCCGAAACCATTTCCATCTGCTTCACGCAATGCTAACTGATAGGGTTCTCTAAACCGGACAGCTAATCGTATTTAATCCAAATCAAACGGAGTGAAACCATCGTCCCATTTCTCACAACTGTAAGCCGGTAACTAACACCACGAAAGGACGTGTTTTCTCTGCGTTATACCTGAGCATTTTTCGGGCCGAGCCGGGCCTGAAAAAAATCCGGTTATTTCGGGCCGAGAAAATCCTGCCCATGACCGTCCTATTGGGCATACCGGGCCTTATTTTTCGGGCCAGGTCCGGGCTTGGGCGGGCCGCCCGTGTATTTTATAATGTAAAATAGCTAAAAACAGCATTTCGGGCCGGGCCGGGGCCAAGATTTATTTTCTCGGGCTGCAAGATCTGTGACCACGCCCGTCCAGTAAGGTCCGTGGGCGGGCCGGGTTTGGGCCGAGCCTAGGCCGGGTCTGCGGGCCGGGCTAAAAATGCTCAGGTATACTCTGTGTCCATAGACAGCCACACCAAGCTATTGTATAGGTTGTCTCGTGAGTTATCTGTCCATACATAAGACTATCTATTAAATGTTACCCAATATACTTACCCTCAACAACTAAGCAAGCTCTAAGTCTCGCCCCAAAAATAAGGTGTCCTAAATTTGATATTCACTATGTTTTAAATTCCTAATACTTGTTCTGTTCATTTGGATTATCAGCTACCAACCAGCAGTGTTTTTCTCTCAGCAAAAACCAGCACCGGCCACCAGCCACCAACCAACTAGCACCGGCCACCAGCCAACCGAACAGGGCAAACGTTGATTCTTTTTCTAACAACCCCTTACCATTCATTTTATTTAAAAATTAAATTCAAATATATGAAATAATAAGTCATACTTAAATGTATCTTCGATGATAAAATAAAATAAATAATATTTATATTTTTTATAAGTTGAATGGTCAAATATTATGATAAAATATTAACAAATAGTAATTTGGCTGTTGTAAGGAAGCATCCCACAACTCAATGGCTGGCTCTCTTCTCCTCTCTTTTTCTTTTTCCTCAAATGCGTCTGGCAGAAGTGGTATATGCACACAGTATCGATCCATGTCAAATCACGCAAACTCGTGGCACCTGTTTATATAAATAACATCTTTCTTTTTAGGTACCGTGCAATTTATCAAGTGTTGTCTTGTGTTGCGTTGAGTCCTCCTCCCCCTCCCAATAAACACTTGTGCACAGATTGGTCAAAGGTGACCAACAAGCAAACCTGTGCAGAACAGCAATACAATACAATACAATACCAAGACTCCAAGAGGATGTTAATTGGACGTAACAACGAATACATGGACCTTGACGATGCAGCGAAGCAGCAACCGACGCTAAAACAAATAGCCCTTGCCGCGTTCTTGGAGCACAAGGGAGTTCAAAAGCGCATAAACAAATGGTGTGGGCACGATGGCCAGGAAGGAGTCGTCAACATGTGCAGCTGTGCAAGACAAGCATGAGATGATCGATCTGATGATGAGAGCAAGGAAACCCTGCCAATTCAAGCGTTCAACGGCCAACATACAGTGGCTCATGGCGCAAGGAAGAGCCATTACATTCCTTGTTGATTCCTCCCAACTCCAATGCTAGTTAAGCTCAAAACGCCCCTATGCTGTTTCTCTGACCCCTAAACACTGCATGTGTGTTCAGACCCCAAGTCGTACCAACATAACTACCCCTAACTTATGGATGAATATACAATTGCAATTTATAAATAACTCTAATAATTGTATATGCCCGTACAGTTGACTTAAGGTAAATTAAGTTTGAGAGTCAAGCGAAACTGTTTTTCTCTTAGATTAAGTCCAATGCAAATATAAGTACCATAAAATTGTCTAGTCCGTACATTTTGAATGGTTGCACATGGTTATTCGTGCATATATGTCACATAATAAAATCTCTCTTATAATAGTATATATGAATTTATATAAATTCAAGTTTCCTTTACGGTAATTGCTTAGTGAAAGATGAGATCAAAAATAATCAACCAGAAGTCACGGAGAGCTGATGATGCAATAATATTTTGTTCATGAGAAGCGAGAACTAACTCTCTCTAGGATAAAGAAAGAAAACCAAACATATGAATATTGCGAGGCTAATTAAAAACTTGCGATGTAATATTAGTCTCTTATACATCCGATAAAACTGGAGCCACAAATAATGACACATGGAAAAAATAATCATTTCCAATTTCGTATCCCTTTCCTCCCTGTTTCGCAGCACTCTTCTCCTGGCCATGCTGCGTGTATGCATGATTGGTCAGACGTCTCCCAGGTGACCGGTATTAAACTTTGCATTGCTAGTAGCTTCCTGACAGCCTTGCTTGAATTCCAAGCGAGGCGGTTTTGTTTAATTCAGATGTGCAGGTTCGTCCTCCTTTTGCTACGTGGGGTGCAGACCTTTTTTCGCGAACGTACGTGGGGTGCAGACCTGAACGGCTGGACCTGCCTGATGGCTTGTTCATCAGATGCAGAAAGCTCCCCTGCTTCTGTTGTACTTTGGCGGTCTTTTTTATGGTTCTCCGTTCCTGCTTTTGTGGCGATCTCATCTGGTTTTGCAGTCAAGCAACAACCATGTGCCACAAAATGACATACGGAAGAAATATAAAAGTAGTAAGCTCTCTTCTGATGCAAATTGAATTGGAAATATGAATAAATTACCAGGGTATTATTATGGCCAGTCAAGAGAAGCTCTCATCTGGGTTTTCCCCTTTTGCCCCTGATGTAGAATCCAATGAAAATAGCTTGTCAGAACAGTGGAGCACAACTTTTCTTCACTTCGTTGTCTTCTTCTCTTGCTTTCAAGAAAGATGCCACTTGAAAAGATTCTTCAGTCAAGTCTACAGCAGGGGGTGCTGTAATTTTCAGATTTTTTTCATTTGCAAATCACTTTGTGAAAGCAAAAGCAAGCAACACATCAACATCCAGTACAAAGTTTTTTGTAAACAAATTCTTCCTCCTTTTCTTTTCATAGGACACATTAGGATTTGAAAACACCAAGTTTTGTACATTTTGAACAAAAATAGTCAAATTATTGCATGTTTAGTGTATGAAAGTTGTACCATTTTACACTAGCATTTTCAATCTTTTAATGTGTTATTGACTTTGTAGAAACTCATAATATATTTTAAAATGGATTTAATAGTCCAAGAATACCTTTAAAGGCTTTTAGAATCCTAATACACCCTATAAAAAGAAGAAAGAAGGTTACTTCGTTTAGAGACATGTTGAATTTAGAAGGATGAGTAGAATAGTAGACTAGCGGTATCATTCCTCCAAAAATGGCATTAAAAGGCTACAAAAGCATTAGCTAGTTAACTCTAAGAATTGAATCCAATAAGAGAGTTAAAAGAAGTTCAGTCCTCATGTATTGAGTATGCATGAAAGCAAAAAGGGTGATTTGAATTGAACCCATTTAGTGACGTAGGGTGTTGATATTTAGCCAAAGGAGATGCTAAGTGCTATACCAAAAATGAAAAAGCACAATTCCTAAAGCAAATTGAGCCCCCTAGTTTGCGAGACACGCTGCTCTGCAACCACCACCGTTGCTTCAAATTTTTGCACAATTTCGTAAACCCGCCTCGATGAACTCGATTAGTTTCGTGCTTGTGCATCTCAGGGCCAAATGCCTTTGGTGTATTTTATGAACTTTATTTGAACGATGCAATATGGTCTCATCAT
>OAMR01000313.1:595387-632962 GCA_900205405.1 Echinochloa crus-galli | reverse complement strand
GGTTAACCTGACGGATGACGGTCAGGTGAGATGGTTGTGGTGTGGCGTGCAGCACCAATCATTCAGGTCAATGTTTCAAGCCTGACGAAATTCAGATAAACCAAACAGAACCTCACGCCAGCTGCCAGCGGCACGGGCGGCACTTAGGCCTCCTCTCTCTTGAGGGGGCTAGCTCATAAATTTTTTAATCTATAAACAATGTAAAAAGTTATGAGCTATCTCTTATTCAATGTTATTCAAGAGATAGTCTCATACACGTATTTTGAGGTTATGTGAGGATGACGTGTGAAGTCATTTATGTTATGAGCTATCTGCTAAGAGCTAGATCATTGGAGAAGCTGTTTCTTAGAGTGCTTAGAGGTAGTATGTTAGCTCAATCATTGGAGAAGGCCTTACTGCAGCTCTGTTTTCGCCTCTTCTGCAATAAAACAATGACCGCCCAATCCCTGGCCAGCAAATCATGCGTGGGCGTTACCAAACGGCTGATAGCAACAGGTGAATGAAACCCTGAACTGAAAGCCAAGGCTACTTGTCAACGGCGACCGATCATCCCCATCTCCTCCTGCACAAACGAATTCTAATGCCACAACTCGACCACTTCCACGGCCCCAGCTAATCGAAATTGCACAAGCAACTAAAGCGCACAGCAATGAACTAATAGTTATCTGCAATTATTTTAGCTGAACAAACAGATGCTCTGAAAGAACACTAGTGGAAAGTCACTGTCTCACTGACACACCGGGCCAACATATGCATAGCAACTCAGCTAGAGCTTTTGTGTTTTCATTTACCATTTGGCGTAGATCGTTGTGCAAATCCTTTTATGCTTTTTATCACGAGCAAAAGCGTGTGAAATATGTAACAAAAGATGTCCAATTAGAGGGAAAACTTTGGGACAAGTAGACAGTAGTGGAGGTAAAAAGGAGAGGGAGGGAAGCCAAGAACAACTCCAAGTGTGCATGCGTGTATGTGCGCACGCACATATATGCGGCCTAGCTACACGGGGTATCCTAGTGGTGGTATATAAATACGGAGTACTGCAAAAGTCGGCCACAAGCTCCAAGCCACGGCCCAATCGCCGGCTGACACTCTCAAGAACCTGCCTCCCCCTCTGGATCGCTATCCCTTTTCTAGTGCTCAGGGAAAGCTAGCTCGAGAGCTGAGGGGAGAAAAACAAATCCTCAGAGAGGTTGAGCAAGAACCGAGGCGGATCGCCTTTTGTCCTCCTGCGACGGACTAGCCTACGGCGAGAGATCAAGAAGAGGCGCTATTCAGGTGAAATTTTGCTTCTTTTGGGTGGCGTCTGGAGTTTTCTTGGGGCGTCTGGTGATGCAGTTTGGTGTGGGATTTGTAGGAAATTAGCTGTTTTGGTTGGGTTTGGTGCGGGGGTTTCGTTAATTTTTGGCTGCGATGGTCCAATTGTTCAGGGATATGTGATTTGGGGTCACAGGATTCACGATTTTGACTGTGTCTGGGGTCAGTTCAGAGGTGTTCTTGAGTCCAATCTAATTTGTTCTTAAAGGCGCTTCTTTTCCAGGCCGAGAATCAAGCTATTTGCAATTGATTCCAATTTTTCCATAAAGATTCCACTTTTTACCCCCAATACCTCCTCGAATCCTATGCTCATCTTATTTGATTTGCATCGGCAAGAATTGCTGTTCAGACTTCAGAGAGAGAAAAAGAAATCCTTTTAATTGTTACAGTGTTCTTGGAATCTTTATCTTCTTCCGAGATGCCCAAAAAAAAAAACTCACCTTTGAGTCCTGTGATTCCTACAGTGATCTGAGCTGAGCTGCGGGCAAGAAGAAGTTGAAGAAGAGATGATGCGCGAGACGTATATGGAGGTGCTGCCGCCGATGGACCACTTAGCCCGGAACAGCTGGTACCCGCCGGCGGTGCGCAGCTGGACGGCGGAGGAGAACAAGCAGTTCGAGCGGGCGCTCGCCGGGCTCGACCTGCGCTGCCCGGACTGGGAGCAGGTGGCGCGGGCCATCCCCGGCAGAACGGTGCGCGAGGTCGTGCACCACTTCAAGAGCCTCGAGGTCGATGTCCAGCAGATCGAGAACGGCATGGTGCCCTTCCCGTTCTACGGCGGCGGCGCCGCCGGCTCGTTCACGCTTCAGTGGAACGGCAATGGCGGCGGCGGCCCCGGAGACTTCAAGCACGGGTACCGGTTCGTCGGAGCCTGCGGGAAGCGGCACCCCGGCCGCACGCCGGAGCAGGAGAGGAAGAAGGGCGTGCCATGGACCGAAGAGGAGCACAAGTGAGTATGCAGACGACTTCTTTCTGAGAGCGATTGCTCTGCGTCATGCCGAAGACTAGAGAGATTGATTACCCTTTCTTGTATAGTAGTTGAATTCACCATCATTCAATAGGGTTTACATCATTGGATGGCCATGGTAGATTTGCAACTTGCAATTATTCAACTATCAACAATTAATTGCATTTAATCCGGGGAATTTTCTCTGTCCAGTAGGATCTGACTCTTATGTCATGTAGCTTGATGTGTGATGAGTATAGCCTTAGGCCCTACCAGTAGCTAGTATAGTTCAAACTAAGTGAGGCAAGAACCAATCAGAAGTTACTGAACAAGATCTTGTTTTGTTCTTTGGTCAGGTTGTTTCTCTTAGGCCTGAAAAAGTATGGCAAAGGAGATTGGAGGAACATATCCCGCAACTTCGTTCAGACGAGGACGCCTACTCAAGTGGCCAGTCACGCGCAGAAGTACTTCATCAGGCTCAACTCCGGAGGCAAGGATAAGAGGAGATCAAGCATTCACGACATCACCACGGTTAACCTGACGGATGACCAGCCTCCCTCGCCATCACAGTCCTCGCTGATCACCAACCAGTCCAACGCATCAGCTCCGACCACAGCGGTAGGCCAGTTCTCATTGACAGCGGATGCCAAGCAACACGGCACTGCGAATTTGCCCTTCAATTCACCAAGCCGGACTCCTGGGATGCCAGCTTATGGGATGGGTTTGCAAGATCAAGGTCTGCAGTGTGGCCCTCTACATGATCAGATGGTTGGCAACCAGAGCATGTTGTTTTAGGCGCAATGAACCCTGCACCATGGATCAGATGTCTAGTGTATAATATGGTCTTGCTGTAGCTTCAGTACCTGTATTGAAGTAATTAGTCGTGGGAATTGTTCAGAGCATAACAGAATGGGGATCTTTGTGCCATGGTGGTCCACAATTGTTAGTGATACCGAGAATGTAACGAAAAGCACTTCAAGAAAGAATTTGATGCCTTGGTATTTTCAGACGGTTACTTGAGTGGTAGTGCTGACTGCTGAGCACAGATCATGCATCCTATGAAGTGGACTTGCATTCAATCATGGATCCTACTTTTGCTTGAGATGGATGAGCAGAACCGAATTCCAGATTCTTCTGGTCAGCTGATGTATCGGTAACCTTCATGACCATCTGATTCTAAATATCTGAAAATGATGCCTTATTTGAGGGTTTGAGGATTCAGATCATGCTGTACTCCTGACATATTTGTCCACAGTAATCAAATTTACCTATTGGTGCCGCCCAAATTTGTGTTTGGATTTGGATGAGTTTTGTTTCTTGGATAAACCAAACTGAGTTTGCAATGAGTCATTCAGCATTACTAGCTGTTCTGCTCATCTAGTCAACTAATGCTTGGCCAATTCATTATTTTTTATAGACTAACCCTTTTTTAAGTCTGTTGATTGACCCAGCATTGTTTGTGTGCAATTCAGTCCCATGTGGCATTTTCTATCGATGATGCTAGCTCCACCAAACGCCGGTATGAGATTGGCAATGAGTCAGAGTTCCACTACCTTGGCATCTCATGCTTTTCCCGTCCCATCTTTTGCATTAGCTTTCGCAATTCTTTTTGGCCCTGTTGTTTCCCTTGTTCAGAAAGGCATCCATAGATATGAGGCAGATCCTGGACAGCATTGCTCTCCGAAGCCAAGCCAAATGCGTTCAGCTTCTGTGGGTGCCTATGCTTTTCTGTGCCCTGGTGCCTCCGCCCTTTGCAAGTTGCAGAACAGAGGGCACTCACTGATGATGGAGGCACTGTTGCACAGAAGCTTCTGGTGTGATGTGGCTATTGCTGGGTGGCTTGCTGAACTTCAAGTCTGAACTTCAGGCTAGTTGCCACTCCATGTCACTTTCAGACCTTCTGATGGCTCACCCCACCTGATTCGGTGAACAATCCAGTTTATCGATGTGAACAGCCGAAATGGCGTCGACGGAATAAACTTTTGACGGCGATGTGTCGACCGTATTCGCAAGTGTTTTCCGGCGATGTAATTTGTCGTTTACGGGTAGCTTGATTGTTACGAAACCAAGAAGAGGGAGCACATTGGGAGACGCCGTGCCCAACATCCCTCGGTGTTGATTCAGCTGGAAGGGACTTAAGAGTCCCATCCTCTTTTTTTTTCTGTTTTTTTGCAGACTCTTAATCTTTAAGCTTTCAGGTTGTTTTCAGCCGTCGCAGTCTTGGCCGCTTATAAGGAGCTGTTCTGGAGTCAGTTAATTTTCTCGGCTGCGTCGTGAAAGCGTCAGTGAAACATCTTTACGTGACGAAAATGGCATATTTTTTTTTCTCCTAACCGATTCAAGGATTGAAATGTAAGAGTTGGATAGTACTGTATTTAATTTAACAGCAGTTGGAGTAGGTTGCGCTACAATTACAGTAGTTCCTCAAGACTCTGCATCGAGCCACAATTCAGAACATCATCTGTAGATGTTAAAAGCTCTTGCAGTCTTGCCGTTTGCTTCCTTGATGTTAAAAGCCACAATTCAGAACATCATCTCTTGATGTTAAAAGCCACTACTGCTTCAGGGCAACCTTTCCCTTTTTACCCCTTGGCCCTCGACAGTTATTGCTGAACAGACACTAGCATGATCTACAGCAAGGAGAAAGCAATTCCACGGCCAAAGCCCCATCATACAACTACTTACTACTCTGAGAAGAGATCACAAACACAGAGACACTGATGTGGTGATTCCTCTTTGCCGTCCATCTATGAAGGCTTGATTTCAGCATCAGCCAAGTACAGAAAGGAGAAAGAGAGATAGAGAAGAAGTGACAGAGCTGATAATTTTTAATAACATCTAGTGGCAACGCATGATTGAGCAAAGCTAGCAGATGGGTTTGCTCTCTCCTTGGCTGACGTCACATGTTCCATGGCCAGGAAATGGGAGGAGCAACTTGGAAGGCCAAAAATTGGATTTGGTTCTTCTCACGGCTAACCCTATCGGGAAAGGCCAGATTGAACTGGGAGACCAAATCAAGCAACAGAGGGTAGGCTATCTAGTGAAGCTTTTGCAAGTGTCAGGCCATAATCACTTGGAGCTGATTGTGATTGAGTATAGAGTAGGATTTTTTTTTGGTAAAGGGAAATTGACGCATCATATAAGATTATAAGTAAGTCTAAAGTGCAACACGTCATGTGCTGGTCAAACTTTTCAGTGTGGAATAAAAGCTGGAATCGTCGAGAAAAGGAAAGTGCATCTGCAGGTTTAGGAGCCGAGTGAGTTCTCATCGTCAGATGAGCAGAGTAGCCGCGGACGCAAGAGGACGTGCCAAAGGGCCAAAGGGGTGGCAGTTGAAGACCCTTTGGTTGGGATTCCAAACAACGACAGCGAACGGGCAGGCTCGCAAGTTAAGGTTTGTAAAAGCATGCCATGTAAAGTAACCTTTGTCGTACCCAAGGAAAACGAAGCCACACAGGTCCTATATGACTTGCGGTCCAAAGTTTCGGTTCATTGCTAAGTTTGGTCATTAACTTTGATATAACTAAGTTTAGATGTGGCGTGCATATGATAGATTAGTTGTGGCCCAACACCGGCGTGGCAATATTAAGCTAAACCGATACTAGCAGTATATTCTTAGGCCTAGAAAAACTAAAACAAACTATAAGTTAGGGACAGAGGGAGTAAGTTTGTTATCCACAATGATCAAAGTAGCGCCGTTATATGGATCGAATTAAATTAAAATTAAACATAACTTAAAATCGAATTGACCACATCCAATCTTGAATTCAAATATTGTTTTTGCATTTGGTACTAGTTCTCCGAGCGTCGTACTGATCCTCCTTTTTTGCCAAGGAATTCATTGATTTTCATTTTGCTATCTGTAAATCAATTGATATGGCTAATGGATTGACGTGCTCGTGGTTTCGATAAAAAATAGAAGGCAAAACTGGAGGTAAATGGTTCAACTATATTTTACAACTTTGTGACTATTCGGAGGAACAAAGTCCAGGACCTACAAAACTTGAAGTATTGTTCTAATACTTTGTAAAAAAAATGACGTTGATTTCTCTTTTTAATAAAAAGGAATGAACAGTACATTAAGGCCCGCTGAATGTGCCATAGGCCCACTTGAACAGCACCACAGACCACATGAATAGTGTCATGGCCCACCTGGCAGATACATGAAAGGCCTCGACATCTTGCGACTTGGGTCAAACAAAAAAGGTTGGGCCTCCACGGTCCAGTGGTGTCCGGTTCCGATGCCTTATGAATTATGATAGGGGTGTTTTTCCTGGAAAAAGGTAAAAAGTGAAGTGAAAAAGTCACATCGGACACTGTAGCACTTTTCGTTTGTTTGTGGTAAACATTGTCCTACCATGACCTAACTAGGTTTAAAAGATTCGTCTCGTCGTGTACATTAAAACCATGTAACTAGTTTTTTTATTTACCCATGTTTAGTACTTCATGCATGAGGAGAGAGATTTGATGTGATAGGTGAATAGTGAAGTTTGGAGAGAGAATTTGAAAAGTTGAAGGGAACTAAACAGGGCCAAAAAAAAAAAGCGCCGTTGCCGGGGATCGAACCCGGGTCACCCGCGTGACAGGCGGGAATACTCACCACTATAGTACAACGACTTCGCTGATAGCTGTAACAGTTTTACACATATTATTTTAATGCTATTGGTTTACCACTTTACGAGCCATCATGTACTAGGGAGATGCTTATACCAAAGCTACTACTAATCTTAATTTGAAGGGTGACCTTTCCTAACTCAGCTGTGAACGCGAACGAAGGTAAGGCCCGGCTCCCGACTGGCCGGCCTCTGCATGTTATAGATTGTCGCTGTGCTTTCATCTCGTAGATGAAATGCATTCGACAAGACACGCCTGCGGCCTGTCAAAACACAATCAGCTGATATACAGCCACGAGCTGATAAACACGTCTGTGCGAGACTCAAAACACAGAACAGCATCTTCATGCATTGATTTCGTGATCATGATGATGATATATACATGTACGGTACAGTGTCCTCCACCAGGATAGCACATTTCCGATTTTTGTTTTGCTATTACAGAGCACACTTGCAATCGATGGCCTTGCCACACCAATCCCAATCCAACTACAATTTCCATACAAAAAACGAGGAGCTATATACCTCACCTATTGACACTGCACTAGTTATCAGAAATTTACAAGAAATGCATAGGCATCTGTCCATCCATCCATCACTTTTCTGGATCATGGCTGAAAGCATCCTACAAGAGGAGGCTGGATCAGCATTTCGTGATGCTGCGGGCCTCCGGCGCCGGCAGAAACATCTGCGCCAGCCACTGCAGCGGCTGCACAAGCTCAGCGCGCTTCTTCCTCCAGTACCAGATGGCGGCGTTGTAGAACTCATTGCGGATCGTCTTCGACGCCGCCCGCCAGTCGCACTTCTCCATCTCGGCCCTGGCCGTACGCCCCATGTTGTCTCTGAACTCCCTGTTCGTCAGCAGCAGCTGGACCTTGCCGACGCAGTCGTCCAGGTTGCCGGGAGTGAAGAGGAAGCTGGTCTTGCCCTCCTGGTCCTCTGGGATTATGTCTGGGATCCCACCAGCGCGTGCTGCGACGACGGGAACTCCTGATGACATGGACTCCAGGACCACTTGGCCTAGCGTTTCAGACTCTGACGGCATGATGAAAACGTCGCCGCTGGCATATGCCTGCGAGAGCTCCTCGCCTTGCATCATTCCGGTGAACACTGCTGGCATTCCCTCAAACATCTTCTCTAGCTCCGCCCTGTTGAGTAATTAATTGCAGAAAGATATCAACAAACTTGCCTTAAAAACTCACCAATGTCAATCACCTTAAAGAGTGAGGTTCAGAGCCTATTATAGCATGAGTAGCACACATGCTGACTGCCGTTGAGATACATGGAACAAAATCAACAAGAAGTCACATTGGTTGTACCTGTATGGCCCATCTCCAATAAATGCAATTCTTACTCCAGGTAACCTGTCCATTACCCTGATCAAACATAAAACAAAATTAGATTTCCTAGTAGTAGCCAATGAAAACGACGTGAGACAAAAAAAAAGAATAAATGTGCAAATTTTATCGGTTAATTAACTTAAACGCTTCATTTTTGTCAACAACCAAATATCAAAGCAACAAAAAAAAGCAAAGTAAGAATATAGCTTACATCTTCAGAAAATCCAAATTTTTCTCACGCCCAAAACGTCCAACATGAATTATCAGTGGTTTTTCAGTTTCACCATCACTGAAAGAATGCATCATATAAACATAATCATCAACAATTTACATCGAGCTTCTGTGTATAGAACATAGGAAGAAATGTTCGCATCAAAGAAAGTTCAGGAAGAAATGAAACTGGGGGATCACCTTAGCCTAACCCGCATCTCATGACTGCAAAATCTGGGATGGAAGCTTGCAGAATCAACACCTTTATTCCAAAGGCGTATCCTGTTAGCTGGATTAGTATGGATATCACATTGTTAACGACATAACATGAGAAGGAATATGAGCATATGAACAACAAACATGATGTGTACAGACAGCGACCAACCTGATATAACATGTGCAGTTTCAAAATCCTTGCTGATAGCAGCAGATGGCACCAGGGTTAAATCAGCAGCTCTGTGAAGGAATCCTGTTTGGGAATAAGAGGACCAAATCAGTGTTCTTTTTGCATAGTGACATACAACTGGCTACTCGGAAAAGCAGAGGTGACATGGGACTAGAATGCTTACTTATGACTTGCCACATTGGCTCTACAAGCCAGCTAAATGTATATCTTGGTATGTATCTGCAGGCAAAAAACATAACTATGATTCAGCGGCAATGAAAAATCTGGACCTTTGCCTGCACATACAGTAAAATTCATAGTTAGCTTACACTGGGACATGGGTGTGGTATGACATGACTAGAGGCACACTGAGCAGCTTAGCAATAGCAAGAGCCCCAAAAACCTGAAAGAGCAATGGCTTTAGTCATATTCACCAACAGATAATTGGAAAGGTTTGATAATTATTGATTTGAGTCTCAGAATAAAGTTACCATAATTCCAGGGGAAGATGCATGAATAATGTCAGGTTTGAACTTTGCAACCTCTGAAATGATCCTAGGGCTGAGTGCCAGCGAAAGAGGGACTTTTCCATACATGGGACATGGGAAGCTGTAAAGGATGAGAAACCAGCTGTAAGCATAAGGTTCTGCCAACAAAAGGCACTACAGTTCGAGCACAACCAGCATGGCAGCAAAGCAGCATGATTGCATATCATTGTTCAATAACTAAACAAGTTCAGTCAATTTGTAAATAATTTATTGTGTAACCAATAATGCTACTGTACTTGTGTCATTTATTGATACAATTGTAACTAACAGAATATGTCCAAAACCCACAGAACCTGAATGCAATAGATAAGAAATGGTTCCAAGACATTGCATTTTTTTTAGGAAAGACAGACGTTATGATTGGACTAACTCTTTACTTCATACATGCTTGCAAATGTTTCTCTATGTAGCTTTTGTACTGAGCAGGTGTTCTTGTTTCATTCTTTGAACAGCAGCAGGAAAACTCAGACCTTTGTAATCCATACCTAAAATTGCTATTGATATGTATACATTCGCACAAGGATCCTGAAAAACTTACCTCCATGAACCGATAACCTTGGCGCCATGAAACTCTTCCGGAACTCCTTCATGGTTGGTCACAACAATGACCTGCAAAATGCATAAAAAAACAAAATTAAGCTACACATACTAATCTGTTAACCCTTCTAATTTTGTCCTAAAACCACAATTACTACAGTTTTACTAAACCAAAAGACATGGAAAAACAAAACCATACCTCATCCCCCATTTCACGCAAGTGTTTAATGAAGTTCTGAAACCGGTTCTTATACCCGGAGATATAGCTGCAGACAAGAAAGATGTAGAGTTAGTACCAATAGGCAATAGTGAGAACATTTTTTTTTTGAAAAATCGGTCTAAATTTCTAACTGGAGTATTGAGAAAAAGTGCAAATTCCTTCTCTGACAGGCTTATAACCGATCATTGCAATTCACTGAGGTTTCCTTTGCTGTTCCTCATGAATTTTACTAAGCTCCACTAATTCTTTTCTTAATCGTTACATTAAATCATCTGAAATTTTAATCCACCAAAATCCTGTCTTCACGAACCCCAAGAAAGACCCTGACTTTTTCCACAAACCAACATACCTAGAACTAGAAGCCGAAGGACATAGCGTCAGAACTTACTCAAAGTGAAATCTTTCACCGTTTATGGGGACAATCTCATGGATCCAGACAAGAATGCGCACAAGGCCAAGAACCAACCCCCACATAAAGATATGGTACAACCCAACCAAGAAAAGCAAAGAACTGGTCCGGCGAGTGGGGGACTCACGCGAACGGCGATGGCTCGACGAAGAGCGCGACGCGGCGTGGGCGCGCGGTCTCTTCCAGGAGCAGAGGCGGCGCATCCTCCATGTCCTCCTTTATCTCCTTCCCGCCAATCGCCATTGCCGCCGGCACCCGAGGAGGAGACCAAGAACAGAGCGGCAATCCTTGGGTTTGCGCAAGCGTGCACGGCGCCTGTCTTCTCGCGCTCCCAGCTGCGTATGGTGGGAGAAGGCGAGCTCGCCGTTGCGTATATAGGCGGGAGAAGGACTGAAGACGAAGAAGACGGGTCTGGGTTGGAATTGCGGGGATATTCCATCCGGCGGAGGGGAATATTGGAGGGAACCGCCTGGGCTGGGAACTTGGCGAGGCATATGCTCTCTGCTGCAAGATCTCATCGCCTTGATGAGCGAGTGGTTTCCGGCGGCAAAATTGTAATTTTCTTTTGCAATAATTGGAGGGGGGAAGGGGGGATCAGGGGATCTTTGAACTCTTCCATACACAATCTTCAGTGATGGGCAAGTGTGCAGCTGAGTTTGTGCCTGATTTAATACCGCCCACCTTGCTAAGTATAGGAATTGGAGTGCCTCACTTTTGGACAAATTCTTGGGAACTTAGATATTAGGAATAACAGAAAGACAAGGCCAGTCCACTCCTATGCAGTAGAATCCCAATCTGTGATGAAAACATGATGCTGCCAGTGAATATTGGTAGAGAAAAATACGTTTAATCTGAAATGAAAAAAAGAATGCAACAAGAGATGTAACTCAACAAAATATATGATGAGAGGTTAGATTTACGGTATAATAAGAGAAGTTTTACAGTGTTTTAAAAGCTGCAAGAATTGTACATCGGTAGTGATCCAATGGTTTTATCAGAAGGTATCCAATGGTTTTATCAGAAGGTACTATTCACCGTTGAGTTTTTTTCTCACAATGTTTGACCATTCGTCTTATTTAAAAAATTTGTGCAAATACGCAAAATAATATGTGAAGCTTAAAGTACCTTTGTCAGTAGATTCATATTTCATATCTGCAATATGATATAACAAAAGATAATGTATTTTAAGAAAAGGGAGAAAAAGGGGAGATTACAAGTATGGTGAAATTTAAAAGAAGGTTAGATAGGTAACCTATATCCTAAAAAAAGAGAATCAGAATAGAGATAAATAAGTAGTTAATTCTCGATTTGATCTGTACCTACATATCTCTACGTTGAAAATTAAACACCACAAAACTTCTTGAATAATTAGGATTGATCCTGGCACTGCATTGACCAAGGATGCACAACAATGGAAGGTGACAGTGAGAAAAAAAAGCTGAAGGAAATAAATTTACGGAATGCACCAAATGCTGAAGTTATTATTTACAGAATGCTTGCATATGAGAACGTGATTTTTATTTAATCACCATATGGTTGACAGCTCATCTTTGAGTCTTTTTTATCGTCCCAGGGGAGAAGAATCTTGCCAAAAATGTTTATTTGGCCTTGTTTAGTTCAAAAAAAATAACTCCCAAATTTACTATGCAAAAAGAAGATTCTCCATCACATCAAAATGTCAAAACATGTATGGGGTACTAAATGTAGATGAAATCAAAAACTAATTGCACAGTTTTGTTGTAGTCTACGAGACGAACATTTTGAGCCTAATTAATCAATTTTTGGACAATTTTTCACACATACAAACAAAATGCTACAGTATCACAATGATTACGAAGAGACATCAAAGTTCCAAATTTGGTACACCAATTTGGGAACTAAACAGGCCTGTGTGTGGTGTGCATATGTTAGGAGGGTATATTCCCAGGATGTCTTGTATGCCAATTAGTACTCAAATATGTCCTAGGGGGTGTTTAGTTCCTGGAAAAAGGTAAAAAGTGAAGCGAAAAAGTCACATCGAACACTGTAGCACTTTTCGTTTGTTTGTGGTAAACATTGTCCTACCATGACCTAACTAGGCTTCAAAGATTCGTCTCGTCATGTACATCAAAACCATGTAACTAGTTTTCTTTTATTTACCCACGTTTAGTACTCCATGCATGAGGAGAGAGATTTGATGTGATAGGTGAATAGTGAAGTTTGGAGAGAGAATTTTTAGAAGTTTGATGATGTGATCGGGAACTAAATAGGCCTACAAAGAAATCCTGTACGACAATTCCGACAAGTGACGTGTGAAAATGGAGGTAGCTTGTAATTCTGTACTTTGTACTAGCTTGCAAACTTGGATTTTGTAGTCTATCTCAGATTGGAGGGGGATAAACAACTGGAGCAAAATGAATGAGTACAACTGGACATAGTGATACATAATGATGAAAAGTAGCGATTTTGTTTTCATGTCATCATTTTGCTTGAATATGATTTGGAATATAACCGGACAGAATGATGTACATATAGGAAAAGTAACACGATTTGTTTGTATGTCATAACGAGATGTTGGCATAGATATCATATTCATGGCATCTCTAGCTGCCCAAGCTTATTCATCAACTGGACAAACGGGTCAACTGGGTCATGTTGGTCTAAGAATCATACCTTTTGCACCTAAATGTTTTATGTGCCAATAAGTTTATGCTGGAAACTAAATAACATATCCAAGAGCATCAGGGCTTATTAGCACACACCATCATGGCCATCCCACGAGTCTGATTTTACGATCTTTTAGAGTACCACACGTACCATCGTCTACAAAGTTTATACTCCAGTTATACTCCACGAGTAATTTTTTGATCTAGATAGTAAAATCAGGTACATCTCGGCTTCCCTAGTTATGAACTTATGATTTTGGATTATATCTTGATACCTTCCAAGGCTGGTTCTGAGGTTCATACGCATCTTGTGGAGCACTCAAACTTATAAATAAAAAAATAAAAAAAGAACCGACAGGGTCCCAGGTAGGTAAAAATACTGCACAGCCCATCAGAGCCCACGTTCTATACAATTGAGTAGGCCGCTCGTTTTCGGCCCAGTCTATGGCAAAAGAAAATGACTACGCCAACCGAGGTGACACCAATAGCTGTTAGCTACAACGTCCGCTACGTTCTCTATGTTCTATAATCGAGGGAGGAAAGATGAGACTTTTATGATCGTTGATGAAGGTTATGTAGACTTTTTTTTCATTACACTATCTCTCGGTGGTTTCATGTCTTTGTCACACATCCTATTGATTTCTTTCGGATGAAACAGCTTATTTTTAGTAAGGCTTCTAGAGTAGCTTATTAGAGCAGCCCTTCAAATTAAGGCCTCCAAAACTTATTTGCAGGTCCATCTTTAAAAAATAGAGGTCCAAAGTAAACACTCAACTCCAGTGGACACATGTACTCGGGCCTCTATTTCTCCATGGGCCCACCTGTCAGCCGCATGCTTGGAGGGGCCCACTGTTGGAGGGGGGAATTGGAGGGCCTCTAGAAATGGAGGCTTCGAGGGAAGATTTAGAGGCTTATGCAAAATGCAGGTCCATTTAAAGGTCATACTGGAGTTGTGTTTTTGCTCCAAGCCTCTAAATTTTAGAGTAGAGGTCCATATAGAGGCCCTGCTGGAGTTGCTCTTAGCCACTTGTTCCACTCGGAGAGACCGAACTAGGCATCAAAAAGCAAAACGATGTTTTCTTTCCATTCCAACTAATTAAAGTGAAAAAAAGGGGAGAGCAAAACGGAAACATAGTAGGAACAAAGGAACTACATTCAAGCCAACGTGTCCTTTAGTTGACTGTAAAGACTTATTAGGAGTTGGGCCATAGAAGTATAAAACAGAGCTTCTTCTGATTCACTTCCTATTCAAAATCACCCTCATGCTAAAAGAATAATCTAGAGAACTACTTTCGGGCGCATTGCCGCTTCTCTCAGCGAATGGCTTCTCCCAGTAGTAAATACTGGCATGTATGGTCATCATGGATGGGACGTTGTCAATCGCCATCGATACGGTACTATAGACAGTAAGTCCGCGTTTAGATCAAAAAGTTCCCCAAAAGCAACTCCCAAATACATTATGCAAAAAAAAGATTCCCCGTCATATCTAAATGTCATAACATGCATGGAGTACTAAATGCAGATAAAATCAAAAACTAATTGTACAGTTTTGCTGTACTCTACGAGACGAATATTTTGAGCCTAATTGATAAATTTTTGGACAAATTTTCGCACAAACAAACGAAACGCTACAGGAGCCGGGGGCAGGCCTGTCAGGCCGCAGGCCCGAATCGGCCTCCCTGATTCGGCATCTAAACGCGGCCTAAGAGTGTGTCCGTGTGTTATAATTAGGCCTTGTTTAGATGTTAGATTTGGGAGTGTGAATTTGGGAGTATGATGTCGCTTCGTAATCATTGCGTCACTGTAGCATTTCATTTGTATGTGTGAAAATTGTCCAAAAATTGATTAATTAGGCTCAAAATGTTCGTCTCGCAGAGTACAACAAATCTGTGCAATTAGTTTTTGATTTCATCTATATTTAATACTTCATGCATGTTATGACATTTTGATGTGACGGAGAATCTTCTTTTTACATAGTGAATTTGGGAGTTCTTTTTTGGAACTAAACAAGGCCTTACAAGGTAATGTACCGATGGATACAAGCACACTATTTGCCTTTGCACTTCCATCCACACATACTATGCGATTATATCACTACTACCGATATCACACAACTTTAATTCCGTTTGAAAACACTTAAAAATACTGTGTCCATTAGAATTTTAATCTTGGCGGGGCGCGGGAGCTACGTGGTAACGTGAGTTCACAAGGTCAGCTGAGGCCC
Source organism: Echinochloa crus-galli (assembly GCA_900205405.1). Taxonomy (NCBI): domain Eukaryota; kingdom Viridiplantae; phylum Streptophyta; class Magnoliopsida; order Poales; family Poaceae; genus Echinochloa; species Echinochloa crus-galli. The sequence continues at coordinate 617,571 of OAMR01000313.1, read as the reverse complement.
TATAAAGATCAATAATATAGAAAAAACTATTCACCACTAAATGGCCCTATTGGTACAATAAAGATAATCCAGAAGATTTGGTAGCTGGATCCTCCATGTGGATAAGACCGTACGGCCATATTATATCATTTACAAGTCATAATTAATCAACAGTGTACTCATTGGTCCACTAAACCTTCCAACTGGTTTAGTTTGCGAGCAGCTTGAGAACTTACTCGAGGTAGCTTGTTAATGAAACGAGCAAAACAACTGCTCAGCTCTTAAAATATCCATCAAAGCGGAACCAAACTATGACTGATCCGCACCAGCTCCCGAGTTTCGAATTTTTTGTCCAACCCTACAAGCAACCCTACCCAGCATGTTTGAGAGATATCACGTACTGCCGATAAGCACATCACTTATAACTAGAAAAATTATACCAGTTAGATTTTAAAATAAACTAAAAAAATACGAACACCCATGTTGAGTTGAGGATTTAGATTCTAAGTGAACCGATTTCACTATAGGAAAACACTACCTATGGAAACAATTTTTCAATGTTGCAGTATACTTCATTTTTCCTATAAAGAGTACAACTATAGTTTCTTTGATAAATAACAAGAATGCACGCGTGGCACACACGTTTATAATAAAAATAAGACTGCATAACAGGTAGTCAGAATTAGGAAGATCAATGCCCAAAGATCATACTATTAACGAGGGCATGTAGGGGCGTGGGTTTTATTCCATTTGTTTTCAAATATTTTACGTAAACAATATCTATGCTAGCTATAAGTATCCAGTTCTTTTAAAAACATTTCTAACCTAAATAATTTCTACCCACCCCCTAAAGAGGACCCACATGTCAGGTCTAGCGGTGGAAAAGACGTGAAAATTTTCACAAACAAGAAAAAACCATTTTTCTAGAGAGTTTATACCGTTTTGGTATTATTTTTTTATCATGAAATTTTTTTATTCACCCTTCGTCAGTGGCGGAGGGAGGGGGGGCTGGGGGGGGCCTGGCACCCCCCAATGATCTGCCAATCTTCATGTATATATGTTGGGTACTTAATTCAGCCCATTAGCCTTTTGCCGTGAGTTTAATTAAAAATGATAGAATTTTCAGCCGTGGCCCCTAGACTTGTAGGAGAAAATTCTATCATATAGACGCTCGCTCACACCTGTCCGTGCTTTCCTCGGAGAAAATGTTTCTGCTCCTATGTATGTAGTAGCCTATTCTATCTCTATAGCTTGACACATACTGCCACAACCCGTGATTCAAATGCTGACCCAGATGTTCAAAGTGAGGTTAATTCAGTACGAGAAAAGGTGAGTTTAATTAAAGACCTAGCTTTACTTGTGATAACGATGCCAAGATCGATCCTAACATTTCTCCAATTTCACTTAGCTTTTTAGATGTTTATACTAAGAATAATCAGATATTATTTGTGTATATACACTCTATAGTTTTTAAAATCTAATTTCCCCTTTCATATACTTTTGAGAAAGAGAGAACTAATAAAAAATATACCATCTAATATATTTGTTTTTTTGTTCCTAGTCTATGCTAGATTGGAGCAAAATTGACATACAATCATTGATAATTTCAAAAAATTGCCATTAATAGTAAATGGGTCGTAACTAAATAGTATTATATATATATCCAAACAATTATCTACTGTATATGATAACCGTTATGCATGTTATTGCTTCGGGTCTTCTCATATCGTTGGTGTTGCTCTTTATCCTCGGCCCCCCTATACTCAAATCCTGGCTCCGCCCCTGCCCTTCGTACGCACCAATCAAATAATTTAAAATAACCCTCAAGGTTCGCGCAGTCATATTTCCATTTATTTAAGGATGAAGCTACTAATAAACTATGGCATAGGTTACAACATCATTAGGGCATGTACAAACCCACAAATGGCGGGCCGTCTGCAAAACCTTAAACTTAGCATACAAATAGGTATATAGACAGAGAGGCCGTCCGTAAAGCTGTTTAATGCTTTGCATTAGCTTAGGATCAACTACAAATGTATTTTGTGTATACCATTGTATGGCTTTTGATAGAATAATACCAAGCATAAAAATAAAAATATGATTACAATAATTTTTATAATATCAAAGCTTGCATAACATCAAATGCATACTTGATCGAAAAAAACACCAAATGAATACTTAAGCCATCTTCCCTCACTCCATTTTATTTTTTTGGCAAATTTTGCTATGGGACACTGAAATTTCTTCGAATTGGCCACAACACACCGCAAACGGTGAAATATGTCAGGTACCATTATAAAATCGTGGTTATTTGCTCCGGCACACTCCAACGATTAAAATAAGAATATCTTTGATTTTAGGAGAGACAATGGGGGAGAAATGTCCCTTTAACCCCTGTTTCGGCCATGGCATCTTCGAGCGCCGTGATTCCCTTCGCGCCGCCGCGCTTGGCAAGCCGCCAATGACGAGCACACTCATTAGTGATGGCACCAGCGTCACCTCTTGCCTCCGTCCTAGTCTCCTTGCAAGGACAAAGCAGCGGCGCGGCCCTGGGGCAGGACACGGCAGGTCAGCAGCGGCCGCCGAGGCGGCGCACGCGGTGGACCTCCAGTCTGGCAGCAGGCAGCTTCTCGAGGCTTGCTGCGATGATGCGGGCAGTGCTGCGCACGAAATGGATGCAAGCAACATCAACTTCAAAGACCTGCAGTTCTTCCTCTGCATCGTTTTTATTCTTCACGAGTAGAGCACCAGGGTCGACCGTCTCCAAATCCAAGCAGCAGCACCAACCGTCTCCAAATTTGAGCACCAAACTCAACAAATCCACTCCCATATAAACAAATTTGACCCCAACAAGACAGATCCAACCATCCCGTACCTCCCCACAATTTAATCTGCTCAGCATCACCGGCAAAAGCCATTAACGGCCATTCTCGGACTGCTGAGCCCTCCTCGGAGCTCCCTTGCTTCCCCTTCTCCCCCACCGTCCTCTTGCGATGGAGCTCCTCGCTCTGGATCCGGCTCCACTGGGACACCGTCCTCGGCTACATATCCTTGATGCGCCGGCCTGCATGGAAGAAGATGCAGAGAAAGAAGAGAAGATGAGCTGACGGGTCCCACTGGGCATGGAGAGGGCAAAAAGGGCAGTTCTCCCACCTTCTCTATGCACAAATCATAGATATTCTTATTTTAATCACCGCGGTGTGTTGGAGCAAAGAATCGTGGTTTTATAATAGTATCTGGCCAATTTCACCGTTTACGGTGTGTTCTAGCCAATTCAAATAAATTTTGATGTCCTACGGCAAATTTTGCCCTTTTTTCATTTTTCTCTCCGCCAAGCCCGCCCTCCGTCGTGCTCAGGAAATGGTGCTTCACACCCATCCTCCCCCCCCTCCGGCTCTCTGTCCTCACCTGGATTTGGCAGGTAACTCTCCCCCGCGCGGGATCCGGCCGCAGCGGCCTCTCGAGACGACGATGGGTACTGCGCGTGCCGAGCTCATTGATTCCCGTCGGTTCAGCGTGGGAGAACGGGACAACCCTGCCCTCTGACGAGGCGACGCAGGGTCGTCGACTGGCTCACGGAGGGGCTTTTTTGCAAAAACATCAGCTTACATATGCGTCTTACCAACACGCTGTGCACGCTGTAGTGAGAATGAATAATATGCACGCGGTATTATACTAGCCAGAACGAGACATGCAATATAACCAGCCTCGTCATTTGTTTGGCGCAAGATCAAGTATGTCATAACTGCTAACATGCATGCCGGCCGGCGGAGCTAACATCAGCAGCTCTCCTTGAGTAATCCGTGGAGCGCCGCGCGGAGCCGGCCTTCTCCCCGCAGCCCTTCCGCCGGCACGTCCACCACAACGTCCTGCACGGTGACGCCGCCGCCCACGCGGCACACGCACGCGTGCCGCACCGGCAGGTCCAGCGCGCGGAGCGCCGCCATGAGGCCCGCCGGGGCGTGGCGCGCCGCCGCCGCCGCCGCCGTCAGCTGCAGCGCCGCCACCTCCGGCCCGATCATCCGCGCCTCCAATGCAATGTTGTTGTTCTCGCCGGCGCCGCCAAATAAGGAGTTCTGGGGGAGCGAGGCCGCCGTCGTGCGCCTGGCCGCTTCCGCCGCGGCCGTGGAGCTCGGCGATGTAGGCGACGACATCTTGGAGGATGGACGCCTTGTCCATCCGGGACACCCTGGGCACGGCGGCGCGGAGGTCGCAGAACCGGCGGTTCAGTCTGTCCCGCCGCCGCCGCTCGGCCTCAACATGACTGATGCCGGGGGCATCGCCGGTGCGGGGCCCGGGCTTCCGAGCTCCTCCCCGTCGTCTCTTCCCGGCCACGGGTGGTGATGCTGGTGCCGGCGGTGGATGCTGGATGGCACGGCCATCCTGGGGCTCCTCCTCACCATCATGCTTGTCCGGCACGTCGTCGCCCAGCAGCCATTGCTCCGGGACATCATCACACGACATGAACTCGAGGGCGGGGTGGTGGCTGACGGCGGAGACGAAGGATTCCGAGAGTGGAGGGCCGCACGAGGAGGCGGGCCAGACGAACTCATCCATTTCCCGTTGTACTATGGGCTTTAGCTTAATTTCCTTCCTTTTAAGGGTGTTGGCGTTAGTGCCACAACGAGGGATATGATGGCGGCCACAAACCTTCATATATTTATAGAGGCTAGCGATATGTGCAAATCAACCAGTTTAGATTTTGATCACCAGAGTTAACTCCTAAATGTTTTATGTGCCAATAAGTTTATGCTGGAAACTAAATAACATATCCAAGAGCATCAGGGCTTATTAGCACACACCATCATGGCCATCCCACGAGTCTGATTTTACGATCTTTTAGAGTACCACACGTACCATCGTCTACAAAGTTTATACTCCAGTTATACTCCACGAGTAATTTTTTGATCTAGATAGTAAAATCAGGTACATCTCGGCTTCCCTAGTTATGAACTTATGATTTTGGATTATATCTTGATACCTTCCAAGGCTGGTTCTGAGGTTCATACGCATCTTGTGGAGCACTCAAACTTATAAATAAAAAAATAAAAAAAGAACCGACAGGGTCCCAGGTAGGTAAAAATACTGCACAGCCCATCAGAGCCCACGTTCTATACAATTGAGTAGGCCGCTCGTTTTCGGCCCAGTCTATGGCGAAAGGAAATGACTACGCCAACCGAGGTGACACAATTAGTTAGCTACAATGTCCGCTACGTTCTCTACTTCTCTATGTTCTATAATCGAGGGAGGAAAGACGAGACTTTTATGATCGTTGATGAAGGTTATGAAGACTTTTTTCATTACACTATCTCCGGGTGGTTTCATGTCTTTGTCACACATCCTATTGATTTCTTTCGGATGAAAGGGCTTATTTTTAGTAAGGCTTCTAGAGCAGCTTCTTAGCCACTTGTTCCACTCGGAGAGACCGAACTAGGCATCAAAAAGCAAAACGAAGTTCTCTTTCCATTCCAACTAATTAAAGTGAAAAAAGGGCCGGAGAGCAAAACGGAAACATAGTAGGAACAAAGGAACTACATTCAAGCCAACGTGTCCTTTAGTTGGCACTCTAATAAATTATTTTTCTTGAGAAGAAAGATGCATTGATCTTAGCCCATTACACCGGCCCTTTTACAAACAGGATCCCAAAGAAAAAGAAAATTACAAAGAAGTCTAAAACTCCTGTTCATCTTCTTCGAAGGGTCGCAGAACCGGCGGTTCAGTCTGTCCCGCCGCCGCCGCTCGGCCTCAACATGACTGATGCCGGGGGCATCGCCGGTGCGGGGCCCGGGCTTCCGAGCTCCTCCCCGTCGTCTCTTCCCGGCCACGGGTGGTGATGCTGGTGCCGGCGGTGGATGCTGGATGGCACGGCCATCCTGGGGCTCCTCCTCACCATCATGCTTGTCCGGCACGTCGTCGCCCAGCAGCCATTGCTCCGGGACATCATCACACGACATGAACTCGAGGGCGGGGTGGTGGCTGACGGCGGAGACGAAGGATTCCGAGAGTGGAGGGCCGCACGAGGAGGCGGGCCAGACGAACTCATCCATTTCCCGTTGTACTATGGGCTTTAGCTTAATTTCCTTCCTTTTAAGGGTGTTGGCGTTAGTGCCACAACGAGGGATATGATGGCGGCCACAAACCTTCATATATTTATAGAGGCTAGCGATATGTGCAAATCAACCAGTTTAGATTTTGATCACCAGAGTTAACTTTTAATATTTCGATTCAAATTATATATAGATAGCCATTTCTCTTGAAAATTACTAGTTTCTAAGTTAATTATTATATTATTATACATGTTTGTTATATTATACTCTCTCTCTGCTATAATACAAGGCATGAAAGGTTCAAAATTTGTACCTAAATATAAAGCATTCTAACTATTTTAAAGTTAGTGTAATTAGTTGGCTGATCGGTGGATGAGCAGAAAGTTTCTTATCGTCCGTAACCGCAACTGCCACTAAAACAATAAGATAATATAATAATTAATAACTCAAGTATATATGCGTCTTTTACTAGTCTCTCTAGTATGTTCCAAAATCTACAGGATGCTTTATATTACAGGACTAATGGAGTAGGTATGTGTTGAACTAAAGCCATAAGTGTCATATATGCAAACATAACTTATACAAAGCCATCGCGTTTGCACTATGATGTTAGGGTAGTACAAAGCCATCGCGTTTGCACTATGATGTTAGGGTAGTTTTCATGTACATCTCTTGGGGAGCATTGTTAAATTCTACATCTATTCTAAAATAAATACATTTCTTGTTAATTGAACATATTGACAGTCTTAAAAAAAATAACCTTGTCGTGGAACCAGTAAAGAGCACCAATCAATCATTTGATTGGCACCATGGATTTCTCCGCACGATTCTTTTTATTGATGCATTGTTGCTTTAATTAGATTTATACGCAAGCTAAAAATACATTATTTATGTATATAGGACAAAAATTGAATATTAGAGGTGCATTTTTTTAGGATGTAGCAGGAAGTACTACGTATACGATGATAGCAATCAATTGATTCGAAATATAATGACAGTGTCTTATTCTACTACTTTGAGATAACTCATTAGAGATGACAACTACAACAGGTCGTCTTGTTAATTCTTTCTCCAATGTTCCATAAGTTTTTTTATTTGCGGGTAAATGTTCTATAAGTTTGTTTGTAGATAAAAGTAACAAAAGCATATGCAGCTATATCTTTTCTCGTAGATCGAGTTGGATGTATGCTTATGAGACAATAATTTCAGTAGCAACTATTTATACGTACAGTTCATTCCTTTTTTGTTCTCTGTGCTACATTTCTACCTACCATTTTTAAATGACTCAAAATGATTTATGAGCCGGTTGGACTAATGTACTCGTTTTTTTGTGGAAGTAAAAGCAAGCTTTTCTCTTGGCTTATCAGCCACCAACCAATAGTGTTTTAGCCACCAACCAATCAGCAGTGTTTTTCTCTCAGCGAAAACCAGCACCAGCCAACAGTCACCAGCCAGCAGAACGGCGGCTAGCCACAAATCTATGGGATATACGAGCAGTCCTTGACACGCAAGCCAAGCTCAGACAAGTCAAAGTGCTAGCGGGCTTCTGTCGTGGGGGCCATGAACATTATTTTTAACAGTTTTCGGCGTTGGATCCTGTGGCCCATTATCCCAAAATCGACAAAACTTTCCTATATCACGTTTATGGGACGAATCAAGATCTCCCTGCCACACGTTACACACACTTTAGGGCGTTGCCACGCTGTCCATTCGTTCCAACTGTTCTTGACGACTGAGACATTTTCTAGGGGTCCCGTCCTACTGGTAGTGTTGCCGCTCACGATAAACATACCGTGTGCCTCTTTGTACGGAAAATAACTTTAGATTCTCTTATATAATATATTTGCAAAAAGATTCATGATGCCACGTTACACCTATCAACTCTTTAAAAATACTAAATAACCACGGTAAAATATTATTTATAGAGACAAATACATGTATTTAGAGCTAAATATCGAGTAAGCTCCGTTCAACTTGAGCTAATAACGCGAGTAGCCTATTATCGCTATCGCCTCGGCTAGACTTGATGAAGGCCGGAGGGACACCGTGCACATTTACGAACTACACCAATCTCCACGTCAACAACCGCCCTGTTCGTTTGGCTGGTGGCTGGTGGCTGGTGGCTGGCACTGGTTTTTTTAAGAGAAAAACACTGCTGGCTGGTTGATGGCTGGTGGCTGATGCTGGTTTTCGTTGAGAGAAAAATACTGTTGGCTCGCTGGAAACAATCCAAACGAACAGGGCGGACGATGGCTGGATCTAGATTATTGCTACGAGCCTGTGAGCTGGCTCGACTGGCATGTTGCTCCAACCTTCCGCGGGCGTCGGTGGTGGGCATTTGGGCGAGGGCTCGATCGAGCCGAAAGCGAGGGCACAGGGTCGCCGTCCACCGAGATAACATCGTGACGGCACAGCCCAACAGGTGAGCAGCAGCGTGGCGACTTGGAGCCAAGCTGGAAGCTCCACGGCCACGGACCGCCGCCGCCGCTTGAGCTGGTGCTGATGATGAGCGCCATTGCCGCGTCGCGTCTGCGGCGCTAGTGCATGGGTAGGACTCTCGAGGGAACTGGTTTGGGCAGAGCAGGCGGGGGCGCGGGGCCCCTGGGGTGAGGCCACGAGCAGTCGAGCATAGCAGCGATCGCCGACGTCGTCATATTCCTGCGGCCGTGCCGCGAGACGAAGACGACAGAGGAATGGTATTTGACACTTGCGGTTGCTAATGAGCTGCTTGCTTGGCCATGGGCTAGGCTTTACAGGAGGAGGGACCATGGGCTGATTGGGCGGGGGCAGATACTTTGCTTGGGCTGCAGCTGGCTCCAGCTGGTTTTGCTCGTAAGCCAGCTCGAGATGAGCTGGCTCGTTATTGTAATAACAAGTGGAAATACAAGCAAGCTTGGCTCATGAACAAATGTAAACAAACTGAGCTGAGCCAAGCCACTCTAGAACTATCGAGCTACGAGTTTTCCATTAAGCTAATATGCTATATTAGGCTAATTCCAATCCATTATATCCGTCGCTTGTTTTTCCTAAAGTTGCCCTTGTCATAAGTATGATAAAACTCTTTCAATGCTCACTATCCTGATGTAGGTCAGGCGCCATAACAATTCTTTCCATTCCTCATATATGCTCCAAATTTCCCAAGATGCAGATGAATATTTCCATGAAAATGGGGAGCTGCATATTAAGCGTTGTCACTTGTATTCCTACCGTTCAAGCAGGATCTGACTGTTTGCCCATTGAAAACCCAGATTTTGCCAGCAAGGGGACAGCAAAAGAACAACTTATTTATATCTATCCTCCTCCATTCCTAGGTTTGCATAACACACAACTGACATTGGGTTGAACATGGAAGTTTCTCCATCTTAGCATGCACTTTGTGTTAAGCCTATCTAGACATGTTCGTTTGGTTGATGGTTGGTGGCTGATGCTGATTTGTGCTGAGAGAAAAATACTGCTGACTGGTTAGTGGCTGGTGGTTGGTGTTGATTTCTACTGAGAGAAAAATACTGCTGGCTAGTGGCTGATAAGCCAAGCGAACAGAGTCACTTGTTTTACTGAGATTCTTGTGTCACGGTCAAAAGAAAAGAGGCGAGGGAACGAGAATGCGAGGACCGAATCTCAAAATAGCACCATGCATCGCGCTATTCAACTGTACAGGGTACCGAGCTTCAAAATGTCTTTCCATCAAAATGGACCAACATACCTTGAACCTTTGTGGGACCTTCTTTGCATAGTATTGTAACCAAATCAGCTGAATCCATGAGATAAATAAATACAATATTAGTACAGTTTTATGATGGATATGATGAAATTACATTTTTATGCTCAACTTTAATTTGAAGTATGAAGTTGGAGAGAAGTTTGGCTAAGCTCGCCATCGAAGGCCCGAGTAAGGGTTAGGACAGCCGACAACGGCGGTGGGGCTGTGATGCTCGCTTAAGGAAGGAGAAGGACAGATCTGGAGAGCGACAGTTGAGTGGTGGCAGCTGTGTGCGGGCGTGGCGGAGGCCGTGGGCCATGGCGCATGGAGAGGAGGCGTCCCGGCGGCCGCGCAATATGGATTCGAGGGCACCCAGCAGCTTCCGCACCGGAAGAGGAGACGGCTAGCCGCGTTGGTCGATGTGTGGTTGCGGTGGCGCCGCGGCGGTACGGGAGAGAAGGCGGGCAGAGCGTGGATCTAGAGGTGACCATGGAGATGAGTTGAGTTGTGGCATGTGTTGATGTCCCAATCCAACTTACGTTATTGTTTGTTTTCGTTTTCGAGTGTTGCTATAGAGTTGAATTTTTTCATTGGTTATATTGTCCAATCTATATTTTATCTTTTTTTAATAAAATCGGCAGCCCTTCTGACTGATTCGTTTAAAAAATGTAATTTTTAACCAGTTTTTTCTAAAAAATGCAATATTGTAACCAGCTTCGTACGGTATATGCATGTGGCATGTCGCGATCGAGCTAATAGCCGCCCCGCTGCAGTAATAACCCATGTAGCACCGCTGCATGGAGCCGTCCTTCTCCCGGCAGCCCTTCTGCCGGCACCACGACCACGTCCTGCACAGTTACGACGGGGGCGGATTTATCACTTCTAATACTCAAGGGTTCAGATTTATTTGAAGCCCTTTTAGTGTAGATACATTACTACTACTACAGGTCAATAGTCTGATAGGTCATCTTATTGTGTTACATAGGATTTTCGTTGACGTGAAGAAGATAGAGCAAGGTGAGAGGAGGTCGTTGTTTCACGAAGCAGCTGACTCATGAGCTAAATTTAACTATGAGACAACTCTCCCACCATTGTACGAGTTTTGTTGTCATTTACCAATAATATTTCTTTATTTTCTCCCACAAATAAAGGGATATTATATCGAGAAGACAACCAAACACAACATATTGTTGTATAGGTTGTTTGATATAAGTCATCTTAGAATTACGTATCTAGATATGAGACCGCTTATTAGACGACACAAATATACTTTATGTGTGTATTCGAGATATATACGTACTCTTCGAGGAGAAGAGGTTAAATATATACGTACTCTCTCCATCCTCAAATACAGGTCCTTCTGGCCGGGTATTCGAGATATATCTACATGCAATGTAATTTTTTAACCAACTTTTTTTTTACAGAGATGCATGTGGTATATGTCGTGTCGCGATCGAGCTAGCTAATAGCCGCCCTGCTGCAGTGATAATCCGTGGAGCAGCGCCGCGCGGAGCCGGCCTTCTCCCCGCAGCCATTCTGCCGGCACGTCCACGACCACGTCCTGCACGGTGACGCCGCCCACGCGGCACACGCACGCGTGCTGCACCGGCAGGTTTAGGTCGCGGAGCGCCGCCATGAGGCGCGCCGGGGCGTGCCGCGCCGCGGTCGTCGTCGTGGTGAGGCGCAGCGCCGCCGCCGCCCTCCCGACCATCCGCGCCTCCAGCCCGACGACGTTGCTCTCCTGATCGGAGACGGAGACGCCAAGCAAGGAGTAATGGGAGAGGGCGGAGGACGAGGCCGCCGCGGCCGCCGTGCGCTTGGCCTCGGCCTCGGCCTCCTCGAGCTGCTTCACGCGGCCGCGCAGCTCGGCGATGTAGGCGACGGCGTCTGAGAGGAGGGAGGCCTTGTCCATCCGGGACACCGTGGGCACGGCGGCGCGGAGCTCGCAGAACCGGCGGTTGAGCTTGTCCCGCCGCTGCCGCTCGGCCTCCACGTGGCTGATGGGGAGGCCGTCGGTGTGAGATTTCCGCCGTCCCCGCTTCCTCGCTTTCCCTGGTGATGATGCCGGCGGCAGGGGGTCGTCATGCTTGTTCAGCACGTCGTCGTCGAGGCCCTCCAACCATTTATCTGCTGGGACCTCATCGCATGGCTGGGAGTCGAGTGCTGGGTACTGGTGGTTGCCTACGGCGGAGAAGAAGGACGCCGGGGAAGGAGGGCCGCAGAAGGAGGTGGGCCAGATGAGCTGATCCATTGCGTAATTTTGTTGGGCTTCAGCGCCACACTAGTGCGAGTTGATTGCCAATTTTGTGTCTGAGGTATGGGAAACAAATAGACGACCCTCCATTTAAAGAAAAAATAGCATGGAGATTTTGTACCAAAAATAATTCAATTATTCGCTCATGGACTATAGGGCCCATCTCAATAAATCAATACACACCCGCCCGTGTGCAACATTAATGAGCATCACCAAAAGTGCCTAAAAATAAAGCTCCAAGATACTAATTTTGGGACCTTACAAAAATTAGTGGGAGGAAAAAATACCCTTTTATCCAATAGTTCTCAAAAAAATAAATCTAAAAGCAGCCACGTCAACAATTGTGGGGGCCGTTGCTTGATTTTTTCTACCGCGGACAGTAACCCGCGATTTTTTTGTCCGCTCTTTTTTTCGGGTGAGCATTAACTCGCGGTTTATTTTTTCCGCGAGGTATCGGGAGCTCGGAGATGGGGTAAATTTGGCTTAGAATGGAGTCAGTATTGAACACACGGAAAAAATTAGGACTAGAATTAGACACTGTTGGAGCATTATTTTTTATTTTTTGCCCAAAATGAGAGCGTTTATTGGGTACTCGTAGATGCTCACCATCTGTCGCTTGAGATGAGAGTGCAGAGATTAAGCGCGTACGGACTACACGGAGTATGAATTATCTCTCCTCGTCACTAATTTATATAAAAAATAGGATTATATTATTTTTGTAATGTATGGAGTATGATTGTTGACGCAAAATATGCAGTTCACGCCAAGCACACAGCAAGCCGAATTAGCTAGCTTCAACACGTGGCCCGCGCGTATGAATCCGAAAGCGTGCCAGTCAGTTTGCCTGAAAACTAACAAAGGGACAAAAACGTTTAGATCAAAACCTGGAACGTGCCGGGTGAGACCAGACTCAACATCAATTGTGCCATCAACCCAAATCGTTCGGCATCATCTATATCAGGCAATTCCTCTTCCTGTACAATTTGGTTAGCTGGAGCCATGAGTTCATTCGGCAGAAAACATACCATACACGTAGGAGCCGAATGACCATGTTCGTCAGGCTTGTCTTTCGGGAGCCATATTGAATTCAAGCATTGTAACAACACTCCATCCAATGATTTATAAAATAATTTATCATCAAGAAGAACGAACTTTATAGCTTTATACCTGAGCTTTCTAGAGACCTTTCGGGATGGATCCTCCAAATAATCAACAATTTCTTTTCTCCAATCGCCTTCTGCAAGATCACTCCCGAAAGCACAGTCATCAATAGCAAATACCTCTTGATTTTCTCTGTAACCTGATGCACTTTGGGCCAATCTATTTGCCTCTCCATTATCCCATCTAGGAATGTGTTGTAGAATTACTGACCGAAAGCTCTTCAATATTTCTTTGCATTCTTCATAGTAATTCCTCAAGATATCACTTTTGCATTCATATTCACCATTCAATTGTTTTATGACCAATTCTGAATCTCCAAAAATTTCAACCGCAATGGCCTTTGCTTCTTTCAAATATTGGAGCCCTTTGAGTAATGCCTCATACTCAGCCTGATTGTTAGTAACAGTAGATTGAATGGGAATAGCAAACTCAAATGTTTCTCCTTTGGGTGAAATTAATAAAATACCTGCTCCACCACCTTTATCGCATGAAGATCCATCGAAGAATAATACCCAAGGAATAATGTTAAGCAAATTTATTGATGTATCATGATGTTCAGTAATGAAGTCAGCAATAATCTGCCCCTTGACAGCTTTTGCCGATTCAAACCTTAATTCGAATTCAGATAAGGCCAAAATCCATTTGCCAATCCTTCCATTCAAAATTGGCATTGACAACATATGCTTAATCACATCAAATTTCGAATGTACAACGCATTCGGCATTTAGCAAATAGTGCCGAAATTTTGTACATGAGTAATAAACACATAAGCAAAGCTTCTCTATAGCCGAATACCTTGTCTCCGGGTCTAGTAACTTTCGGCTAAGGTATGCAACTACTCTTTCCTTCCCTTCAAATTCTTGAATAAGGGCCGATCCAATAGTTTGGGCATCGGCCGCCACGTACAACTTGAAAGGCTTGTTCAATTGTGGAGGCACCAACACTGGTGGCTTCTTCATGTACTCTTTTATTTCATCAAAAGCCTTCTGTTGTTCGTCACCCCATACAAACTTTTGATCCTTTTTTATTTTCAATAGTGAGGAAAAGGGCAACACCTTCTGTGACAAGTTTGATATGAATCTTCTCACAAAATTTATCTTGCCAAGCAGTGATTGTAACTCTTTAAGATTAGTTGGAGGAACAATTTCATCAATTGCCTTCATGCTTTTCCTGCCAACTCCTATTCCTCCTTCATGTATCAAAAATCCCAGAAACTCTCCAGCCGAAACTCCAAAAGCACACTTGTTCGGGTTCATTTTAAGCCCATGCTTCCTGGTGCATTCTAGAGTTTTCCTTATGTCAGCCAAATGGAACTCATGATCCAATGACTTGATCACCACATCATCAATATATATTTCCACAATCTTGCCGATCAACTCATGAAAAATATAATTCATAGCCCTTTGATAAGTTGCACCAGCATTTTTCAATCCAAAGGTCATGACAACCCACTCAAACAACCCTATGTGTCCAGGACACCTGAAAGCTGTCTTTACTATATCTTCCAATGCCATAAAAATCTGATTGTATCCTGCATTACCATCCATGAAACTGAGCACCTTGTATCCAGCAGCAGCATCAACTAATGAATCAGCAATAGGCATTGGATATCCATCCATGGGTGCAGCCTTGTTTAGATCTCTAAAATCTATGCAAACCCTCATTTTTCCATTTTTCTTATAGACAGGAACAATATTAGAGATCCAATCCGCGTATTTACAGGGCCGAATGAAATTTGCATCTAGTAATCTTTCAATCTCCTTTTTCACATCGGCCAACACTTCTTCCTTGTAGATTTTTCGGGGTGATTGCTTGTAAGGCCTGTAACCAGGTTTGATCGGCAACCGATGTTCAACAATAGAACGGTCTAGACCGGGCATCTCCGAATAATCCCAAGCAAAGCAGTCCTTGTATTCTTTTAACAATGTTACCAACTTTTCTTTGAAAACCGAATCCAAGTTAGCACTGATAAATGTCGGCCTTGGCTTATCACCATCTCCAATGTCCACTTCTTCCAATTTATCGGCCGACACAAATCCACGTCCTAATTTTCCATCAGTTCCATCAATTGGATTCTCCATCAAAAATTACTATGAGAGCCGACTGCTTCGATCGGCTGTTGATCACTGCTGGCTGGTGCAACAGGACCTTCTCCCCAGTCTTTGCCTGAGAAACAATCTATGCCTTGATATTCCCAAAAAGCTGGTTCCATATTTGCCACGCTTATTGAATCATCTGCTTGGACAATCTCCACCTCATCATCTATCCACTGAATGAGCTGTTGATGCATGGTTGATGGGATACAGCAATTTGCATGAATCCAATCTCTTCCAAGCAGCAAACTATATGCCCCTTTGCCCTCAATGACAAAGAAAGTTGTGAGCAGCACTTTGGATCCAATCATCAGTTCTACATGAACACAGCCTTTGGTGTCTGAAGGATTTCCAGCAAAATCATTTAGAATTATGCTCGTTGGTGTTAAATCTCCAGGGCCCATGCCAAGCTTCCTAAATGTAGTATATGGCATCACATTCACAGCAGCTCCACCATCGACGAACATCTTGGTTAAAGGCTTCCCATTGACAAATCCTTTCAAATATAATGGCTTCATATGTCGATTCTGGATTGGCTTTTCAAAGACAGCTTGCTTATTGAGCATCAATTGTGCCATTAGCTGTTCGACTTCATCTACCTCTGACAACGCTTCCTCCTGCACAACTTGATCAGTGGGAGCCATAAATTCATTCGGCAAAAAGCATACCATGCATGTAGGAGCCGAATGACCATCTTCTTCAGGCTTGTCCTTTCGACGCCATATTGATTTCATCTTAGGCCTTGCTTGCTTTAATTCTTGATTCCTCAAACGTTGTACTCTTCTCTTTTGGCTTTTCCTCAAGCCAGGTGGACACCATTGTCCTTCTTGCCAAACATAAGCATGATCTTCTTCTTCTTCATGATCAACCCACCTGTAATCAGCATGCCTCTTTCTTGGTTGATCATTAAAACGCCGATCATCACTAGGATGCATCCTGCCAATTCTTTCATGGACAGATCGGCGATTGACAGTTTCCTGCCTATATTCATCATACCTATCATTGCATTCAGGACAATTATTCCATGTGGGAAGCTTCAAACCTTCGTTCCAACAGTGTCTGAAGAATGCACACCCCCAATGCGCACGTTCCTGCTCTCGAGCATACTCTTCTTGTTCCTCCCTATATCTTTCTTCCTCGTATCTCCTCTTCTCCTCTTCACGTCTATGCCTTTGGTAACGCTCCTTTTCTTGCTGACGTTTCCATTTGTTAAGGAGGATACGTGTAGTGACTCTAGGCTTGGAGGATTTCCCAATTTCAAATTGATCATTCGGGAAGCGAGAGTCTTTTTTGCGAATCTGTTCAATTGTGACTTGCCGAGTAGGATCAACTGAGCCACTTTGTTTTGCCTTCTCTGAAGTTAAAACTTTCATCTTCCCCTTTTCTTCAGGTGCAACAGCATTCACCATGTTGATTGAAAACCCAATCATATTCTGAGGGAAGGGATTGCTATCCAATTTCATTCTGTTGTCAAACTTCAGGTGCCCCTCTTGAATAGCCTTTTGAATCCTCATTCTGAAGATCCTGCATTCATTAATGGAATGAGAATTTCTGTCATGAAATCCACAATACTTCTTGTCTTTCACTCCTTCAGGCCGAAGCATAGAATGCCCCTCTGGTAATTTGATTCGGCCTTCTTTCACAAGGAAATCAAATAATTTGTCCGCCTTAGTCACATCAAAATCATATGTGCCCTTGGTCTGTTTAATCCACTTCTGATTCACTGCAATCGGCTCTTTGCCCCACACTATTTCTGTTGCAGCTACCTCTTCATTGTCCTCATACTCATCTTCTTGATCTGCTCTTTCGAGGAATTGGTTGTAAATATCGGCTACATCATTTTGCTTGGCAAATCTACCATCTTTCTTGAGGCCATATGCTTGGTTACTCATCAATGTCAATTTCTTTGACAACTGACTCAGATCTTCAAACTCCATACCGAACAGCTTTTCACGAATTGCAGGTAGCATCCCAGTCACAGCCATACTAGCCAACTGATCATCTGGAATATTTAGAGAAAAGCACATATTCTTTGTTTCCCTGAATCTTCTGAGGAATTCTGTGGGTGTTTCATTAAATCTTTGCCTCATGCTAGTCAAATCAACCAATTTCTTCTCAGTGCTGCCAGTGTAGTAATGAGCATGGAATTTCTTTTCTAGGTCCTTCCAAGTGCAAATTGACTGAGCAGGTAATGAAGCAAACCATCTAAAAGCTGGACCTGTTAATGACAATGGGAAGTATCTTATTCTGAAGGCCTCATCTGCCGAAGCTTCTCCAAGCTGCATCAAATATCGAGCTATATGTTCCACAGTACTTGTATCATCTTGTCCCGAGAATTTGGTGAATTCTGTAGGAACCTTGACTCTACTCGGCAACGACACCCTTTGGTACCTTACTATGAGAGCCGACTGCTTCGATCGGCTGTTGATCACTGCTGGCTGGTGCAACAGGACCTTCTCCCCAGTCTTTGCCTGAGAAACAATCTATGCCTTGATATTACCAGAAAGCTGGTTCCATATTTGCCACGCTTATTGAATCATCTGCTTGGACAATCTCCACCTCATCATCTATCCACTGAATGAGCTGTTGATGCATGGTTGATGGGATACAGCAATTTGCATGAATCCAATCTCTTCCAAGCAGCAAGCTATATGCCCCTTTGCCCTCAATGACAAAGAAAGTTGTGAGCAGCACTTTGGATCCAATCATCAGTTCTACATGAACACAGCCTTTGGTGTCTGAAGGATTTCCAGCAAAATCATTTAGAATTATGCTCGTTGGTGTTAAATCTCCAGGGCCCATGCCAAGCTTCCTAAATGTAGTATATGGCATCACATTCACAGCCGCCGCAGTTCTTTCATCGTTTTGCGGCCTAGAACCGAACCCGACCAGTCTAGATTGGGCAAAGGTGTGTTGCATGAATTAAGCACAGAGTAAAAACGAAGCAACACGGGGTAACTTAATGAATCTGCTAGATCTTGCCGAAATCTAACAGAGCCGATAACTTGGTCCATACTAGATCTTAGCCCACCGCATGGCTCATGACCTAACAGAGGAACCTTCTTGAAACCACAACTTAAATCCACCGGATGATACTAAGCATGGTAACAAGACTACTTGCATCAAAGCTTAAATCCACCGCATGATACTAAGCATGATACAAGGTTGCCGGTACTTACGGAGGTCGACGGATCGATGACTCCTCTCGAAGAACTCGACGACTCGACTAAAGGACTCGATGTTGGCACGGGGCCGGTTTGTTGTACGATTGAGGTGGGCTAAGATCTAGTATGGACCAAGTTATCGGCTCTGTTAGATTCTGGCAAGATCTAGCAGATTCATTAAGTTACCCCGTGTTGCTCCTTTTTTACTATGTGCTTAATTCATGCAACACACCTTTGCCCAATCTAGATCGGCAGGACCATGGAGTTTGGAAACTGATTGGTCCAATGAACTGATGTGAAGAACCAGTCAAGCTGTTCTAACAGTGGATCGTTGGAGGTCATCTCCAAGCAAGCCGGGATTGCTGACCTTGAATGGCAGCACGAGCGCAAGCAGCTGCTCGAAGTCATTGATGGTGAGTCCTGCAATCTGCTCAATTTCAACCTCGTCTTCCAAATGATATTAATCTGTTATCCCCTTGTAACCTTGCAGCGCGTGATGCTGAACTTGATCGACTGAAGGCGCTGGTGGAGGAGCTGGCGGACAAGGTGAACGCCCAAGGGGACACACCCGAGGCACGCCTTGGTGTGGTGGCAGGCCGTGTCGACGAGGTGGCCTCCCATGGCGTTCGCCTGGGCGTTGCTACGGGTCTCGTTGCCATGTCGACGCACACCGGCACTGACTATTCCAGGATGCCGGTTGGTTTCGCCAACAGCAACCCAGAAGACATCGATGACATTGACGCCTCCATTGATCGTCTTGATGGCCATGGTGCTGCCATTGCCGATTCCATTCATCCCCAGTCTGTTTTGAACAGGCTCTTTCAGTAGTTTGTACTAGGGATTTATGGAATTTCGGCAATAAAACTTATCTTTTGTGATCTTGCATGAACTCTTGATGTAATATATTTTGTGCTAAGGGCAATACATTCAGTACTGGCCATTTTTCTTTTTCTCCAATGTCTCTGTTAATTTTGTTCTGAAGGCAATTTCTTCCCGAATATCGGCTGTTCGGCAATTTAATATACCAATCACCGACCGATTTCAATACTGGGATAATACCTCTTCAAATATCTTCCATTTATAGCAGAAGCAAATTCCTCTCCCAATAATGTCTTCAAAATATATGCATTTCCAGGCACACATCTAACCACTCTGAAAGGACCTTCCCAATTTGGAGACCATTTGCCGAATGCTGCATATTTGGTTCCAATCGGCAATAGCGCTTTCCAAACCAAGTCTCCTTATGGCCGAACGAAATTCGCATCTATTAATCTTTCAATCTCCTTTTTCACATCGGCCAACACTTCTTCCTTGTAGATTTTTCGGGGTGGCTGTTTGTAAGGTTTATAACCAGGCTTGATCGGCAACCGATGCTCAACAATAGAACGGTCTAGACCAGGCATCTCCGAATAATCCCAAGCAAAGCAGTCCTTGTATTCTTTTAACAATGTCACCAACTTTTCTTTGAAAACCGAATCCAAGTTAGCACTGATAAATGTCGGCCTTGGCTTGTAACCATCTCCAATGTCCACTTCTTCCAATTTATCGGCCGACACAAATCCACGCCCCAATTTTCCATCAGTTCCATCAATTGGATTCTCCATCAAAAATTACTATGAGAGCCGACTGCTTCGATCGGCTGTTGATCACTGCTGGCTGGTGCAACAGGACCTTCTCCCCAGTCTTTGCCTGAGAAACAATCTATGCCTTGATACTCCCAAAAAGCTGGTTCCATATTTGCCACGCTTATTGAATCATCTGCTTGGACAATCTCCACCTCATCATCTATCCACTGAATGAGCTGTTGATGCATGGTTGACGGGATACAGCAATTTGCATGAATCCAATCTCTTCCAAGCAGCAAGCTATATGCCCCTTTGCCCTCAATGACAAAGAAAGTCGTAAGCAGAGTCTTGGACCCAATCATCAGATCAACATGCACGCATCCCTTGGTGTCCGAAGGATTTCCAGCAAAATCATTTAGAATTATGCTCGTTGGTGTTAAATCCCCAGGGCCCATGCCAAGCTTCCTAAATGTAGTATATGGCATCACATTCACAGCAGCTCCACCATCGACGAACATCTTGGTTAAAGGCTTCCCATTGACAAATCCTTTCAAATATAATGGCTTCATATGTCGATTCTGGATTGGCTTTTCAAAGACAGCTTGCTTATTGAGCATCAATTGTGCCATTAGCTGTTCGACTTCATCTACCTCTGACAACGCTTCCTCCTGCACAACTTGATCAGTGGGAGCCATAAATTCATTCGGCAAAAAGCATACCATGCATGTAGGAGCCGAATGACCATCTTCTTCAGGCTTGTCCTTTCGACGCCATATTGATTTCATCTTAGGCCTTGCTTGCTTTAATTCTTGATTCCTCAAACGTTGTACTCTTCTCTTTTGGCTTTTCCTCAAGCCAGGTGGACACCATTGTCCTTCTTGCCAAACATAAGCACGATCTTCTTCTTCTTCATGATCAACCCACCTGTAATCAGCATGCCTCTTTCTTGGTTGATCATCAAAACGCCGATCATCATCGGTGTGAGATTTCCGCCGTCCCCGCTTCCTCGCTTTCCCTGGTGATGATGCCGGCGGCAGGGGGTCGTCATGCTTGTTCAGCACGTCGTCGTCGAGGCCCTCCAACCATTTATCTGCTGGGACCTCATCGCATGGCTGGGAGTCGAGTGCTGGGTACTGGTGGTTGCCTACGGCGGAGAAGAAGGACGCCGGGGAAGGAGGGCCGCAGAAGGAGGTGGGCCAGATGAGCTGATCCATTGCGTAATTTTGTTGGGCTTCAGCGCCACACTAGTGCGAGTTGATTGCCAATTTTGTGTCTGAGGTATGGGAAACAAATAGACGACCCTCCATTTAAAGAAAAAATAGCATGGAGATTTTGTACCAAAAATAATTCAATTATTCGCTCATGGACTATAGGGCCCATCTCAATAAATCAATACACACCCGCCCGTGTGCAACATTAATGAGCATCACCAAAAGTGCCTAAAAATAAAGCTCCAAGATACTAATTTTGGGACCTTACAAAAATTAGTGGGAGGAAAAAATACCCTTTTATCCAATAGTTCTCAAAAAAATAAATCTAAAAGCAGCCACGTCAACAATTGTGGGGGCCGTTGCTTGATTTTTTCTACCGCGGACAGTAACCCGCGATTTTTTTGTCCGCTCTTTTTTTCGGGTGAGCATTAACTCGCGGTTTATTTTTTCCGCGAGGTATCGGGAGCTCGGAGATGGGGTAAATTTGGCTTAGAATGGAGTCAGTATTGAACACACGGAAAAAATTAGGACTAGAATTAGACACTGTTGGAGCATTATTTTTTATTTTTTGCCCAAAATGAGAGCGTTTATTGGGTACTCGTAGATGCTCACCATCTGTCGCTTGAGATGAGAGTGCAGAGATTAAGCGCGTACGGACTACACGGAGTATGAATTATCTCTCCTCGTCACTAATTTATATAAAAAATAGGATTATATTATTTTTGTAATGTATGGAGTATGATTGTTGACGCAAAATATGCAGTTCACGCCAAGCACACAGCAAGCCGAATTAGCTAGCTTCAACACGTGGCCCGCGCGTACGAATCCGAAAGCGTGCCAGTCAGTTTGCCTGAAAACTAACAAAGGGAAAAAAAACGTTTAGATCAAAACCTGGAACGTGCCGGGTGAGACCAGACTCAACATCAATTGTGCCATCAACCCAAATCGTTCGGCATCATCTATATCAGGCAATTCCTCTTCCTGTACAATTTGGTTAGCTGGAGCCATGA